>CAKKTA010000001.1:1016182-1311182 GCA_920104075.1 Melanargia galathea
AGTGTTGCCAGTTTCCGGCGACAAAAATACCCAAATATCATTTGTACAAGTAAAACACGTGGTCGCTCATACTCGGTTTTTGCAAAAAGTCCGTATTTCGATTTTTTAATTTTTGGGGTAAAACTTGAAATTTCCCCAAAAGTGGGGTATTTTTTTATCACCAATTTATACCTTGAGTCTATACAAACAATCGCTTTATAGAAGTCTAAACGCTCCGATGTTGCCAACTGTGAGAAATTTGAATTTTAAAATTGCGTTTTTTCGTACCTCAAACCAAATGGCCGCCACAACAGCCGCCATCTTGAATTTTGAAAAACTATTTCCGTTTTGTCAAAACTAAGGGTAATTGTGGGCGGAAACAGGAAAAAAATATTATCATCAATAACCCCGTTTCGGAGCTGTGGTGCCGCGGTTTGGGGTCGAAAAATGAAAAATTTGAAAAATCTAAATCTCGGCCGCCATCTTGTTTTTCTAAATTTTTCCACTTTTTCTAATAATCATTTACTAATTTCTTAAAAACCTGTGAGTTTCGGTCCGTAGTCAGTCCTTAGTCGGTCCCTAGTCGGTCCGTAGTCGGTCCCTAGACGGTCCGTAGTCGGTACGTAGTCTGTCCGTAGTCGGTCTCTCGTCGGTCTGTAGTCGGTCCGTAGTCGGTCCGCAGTCGGTCCCTAGTCGGTCCGTAGTCGGTCCCTAGTCTGTCCGTAGTCGGTCCCTAGTCGGTCTACCCTAGTCGGTCCGTAGTCGGTCTCTAGTCGATCCGTAGTCGGTCCGTAGTCAGTCCCTAGTCGGTCTCTAGTCGGTCCGTAGTCGGTCCCTAGTCGGTCTCTAGTCGGTTCGTAGTCGATCCCTAGTCGGTCCCTAGTCGGTCCGTAGTCGGTCCCTAGTTTGTCCCTAATCGGTCCGTAGTCGGTCCCTAGTCGGTCCGTAGTCGGTCCGTAGTCGGTCCGTAGTCAGTCCGTAGTCGGTCCCTAGTCGGACCGTAGTCGGTCCCTAGTCGGTCCGTAGTCGGTCCCTAGTAGACGTGTGCGCCGATGCTAAAATCTCCGGCGGCGCACGCCGGTCAAAAATCGGCGGCGGCGGCGTGTTTTCGGCGTACTTTCGGCGCGGATAATTTTAATAAACTGTCTAACTTGTAGAATTATTTTTACTGAAAATCAGATAGGTACAATTAAATAAAACTTTTGCAATAACAACAACTTGCCAAATAGTCTAGTAACTGTAACTTTTGCAAGTATGGGGTACCTTGCGTTCAAATTTTGGCGATTTTGGCGAACCGTAAAGGACTAGTTTTTGATAGTACATTTTCAGGACGTTTACAATAACTTCCATTTATGATAAATAAGTAAATGATTATGATTATGATGTAGAGGCCCACTAAAAAAGGATTATTGGAAATTCTACCCCTAAGGGGGTTAAATAGGGGGTGAAAGTTTGTATAAAAGTCTATCATTTACTAAGTTATATCCATGAAAATTGGTATTTGGGCTTGCGATAAAAAAAATATATTTCAGGATTTTTGAAATTTCTATCCCCAAGTACGTTAAATAGGGGATGAAAATTTAATGGAGACTCTGTCACGTTGTCACATCATTTATCAAGTTACATCTATAATAAAAATCCTCTTTAATTATATAATTTCCTTTAATTATTATTATTCCATTCTCTTAATACCATTTTACATTTTATTAGTCTTTCCAAACATTATCTTTTTCGCTTACATCTCATGTCTCTCTTTTTTTTAAAATTGTCAGATCAATAATCATAAAAATACCTTAAATCAACAAAAGGAGGTCCTATTGCAATACTGAATTCACAACGAACCTTACATTCGTCCGTCCTGACAACGTGTATGTCCTCATACACATCCGGTAAACACCTTACATTCGTCATGTTAAGGTAGGAGTATATACCGCGGTACTTACTATTATCATTAATACTTCAGTATTCAATGTGAGACAACTATACTACATAGTAAACCATGCTTAAATGCAACACATTTACATGATTAGAAAGACAATGACATGTTCGATACTTGATATGACAACAACATCATCTATTTTATTCTCTTTACCGAAACCAAACGAACCTCACTCTAACACATCTCCTTTCAGTTCAGTATCAGTATCGGTTACATAATATATATGTTCAAGTAACTAAATAACACTTTATTCCCTGTCTCTAGCCACTTTGCTTCCATCAGTTAAACATTGTATCCAATTTTTGTGAGTTGTCAGCTCTTTATAAGCTCTTTTAAACTTCGGTGTGTTAAAAAATTTCGTTCAATGACTGTTCTTCTAAAGCTATCATAATCTGATGGCTCTGTTAGTCTTTTTGAATATCTGTTTCAGTTATTCTTACATAAGAAAACAGTAAAATGTGCATCGGCCTTCTATTCAGATCTATACAGAAAACTACAACAAGAAATAGCACAAGAGAAACAAAATACAACTGGGAACAGAGAAAGGTCAACAGAAATTATCCACAATTATAAACTCTTTTCATCAATCATTCTGAGTAGAATAGCAACAGAAATAAACAAAAACCAACGAATAGAACAGGCCGGTTTCCGACCACATTACTCCACAATAATTGACCACATATATGTCATACAACAAATAATTGAAAAATCTAAAGAATTCAACAAACCACTTTATATAACATTTGTGGACTATTCCAAAACTTTCGATAGGATAATACACTCAGCTATATGGAATGCTTTGAGAAGTAATAATATCAACAGAAAATACATAAACATTATAAAGAACTTTTATTAAAAGTTCTACTAAGAAATTTTGTTCCATGGGTGTTTCAAACCTCTCAGAATCCTTTATTCTTCTAAACCTTCTTTTTTTTTGCCAAACTTTTCTGCTATACCTTCTATACACCTACAATGAACCAAATTAATTTTATTCAGTTCTGGACCACAATCAATATCAATTCCCAACTACTGTTTCACTTTTCCTAAGTCTTTCATACGAAATCTCTTACTGAGTACCTATTTGCTTCATATTTTAAATCATATATTCATTTTAAGCATATTAAAATATTATCCACATGTAAACTTTTTAACCACTAATACATCCTGTTTACAGACAATAATCATAGTTTGCCCTTATGCTCCACATAAACTCACTATAATACTCGTACCAATCTCTCGGGCTCTGCCTTAACCCAAACAAAGCCCTTCTCAACTTGTAGACCTTATCACAATTTCATAACCATCTGGTGAAACTTCAGATTTAATAGTTCCATTTAAAAAAAAACGGTTTCTACATCCATACTTTCTAAATAACCTCCCACACATGCAATTGACATTGACAACTTTCATAGTTATCACTCTCCTTCCTCTTCTATTACTATCTTGTTCCACGAGCAAATATATTTCTTCATTTCACATCATAAGTTTGTTTAAAACCTTTTTGCCACTTTCCGCTTTGTATCTCCCATTTGACCCTTATCCTAAAAATCCATTTTGCTTCGCACATTTTCATCCATTGGTTCCTCAACAATTTCCCACGTGTCATTTTGTTTCAAACTATTCATCTCATCGCATTTTTCCATTTTTTGCTTCTGAACTTTCATTGCGCTTCTGAACTTTTATTGCTTCTTCTCCGGCACACATTCACATAAACAACATGATCATGAAATTTTTCAAGCAATCTTTTTTCTCCCTTAGGTCGACTTGTTTCCTTTACCTCCTCAACTCTAAGTTTCATTCTCTCATATTCTTTCTTCTTCTTTTTCAAGTGCCGTCTCCTCTACGAAGTTTGGATATCATTAAGGCTATTTTAATCTTTGATGCCGCCGCTTGGAACAATAATCGCGTGCTCATCCCGTACCACTCGCGGAGATTCTTGAGCCAGGAAGAACATCGTCTGGTTTTCGGTGTCCCTGAATCTTGCCCTGTATTAGTAATTGCAATAATCGGTACTTCTCGTGACGCGTGATGTGCCCAAGATATTGCAGCTTCCTACATTTGATTGCAGTGAGAACTTCCAACTCCTTGTTCATTCTCTGCAAGACCGTCATCATCACAGATCATCTTCTTTATTATCTTCAATACTGTCATAAAATTCTTCATTATCATAATCATTTGCATCTCTTACTTTATTTACTATTTTCATCACTCTAAATTCCTTCAATTTATGAAAGTTATTATGACCAATCTCTCCTTTTCCTTCACTGATACGTCTAATTCATTTACATATACACGTCTACTGCTAACCACTATCCAGCGACCATTGTTGTCACTTCATCCAATTCGTTCAATGAACTCACAATTTCTACGATGAGACCTCGCTCCTCGCTATTACCTCTGAAACTTCTATTCTGACCTACAAATTTAAGACCAGCAAAATTAAAATTAAGTTAATGTCAGTTATTTCCAGTTTAAGTTGGTTCCAATTATCTTCGACTGACTGTGTTTGTCTCTGTTTTTTTCATCTGCCCACTCATTAATTTCATTTGATACTAGAGCTTTGATGGCCATAGTTTTGACCTTTCTGATTTTCAATTGTAATACTTTTAATCCAATCCATCAGCCTGTAGACGTCCACCGCCACTGATCCTCTGAGCTATGTCGGTCACTTTGGTTCTCCTATGAAGATTCTCGTTTTGGATTTTATCCCTGAGAAAAAAAAACACCCAACATAGCTCGCTCCAAAGCGCGCTAGGGACTTTTAATTTATGGACAAGGCCAACCGTCAGTGTCCACGTTTCTGCTCCATACGTCATCACAGTAATACAACAAACAGTGTAATACTTATTATAAATAAACCTGAATATCGTATGCTTGTTAGAAGTAGACTGTCTCTACTGTAGGTACTTAATTTTAAAATCCTTTATTGTAACAGTCAAACCATTGAAATAAAATGAAATTCTATTGGCATCAACCCATCTATGGATGATCGATCTTGCAAGACTCTGTATATATTTATTTCACTAGTATCAACCCGTCTATTGATGCTCGATTTTGTAAAACTCTGTATAGTACCTATATTAATTATTCCACTAACATCAACCATTTATTGATGATTCATCTTTTAAAAGTTTCTATACACTTATTTCACAGATTTTTTTTAAAACTCTCTATGTATTTATTTCACTCACATCAACCATTTATTTATGTTTTATCTTCTAAAACTTTCTATACATTTATTTCACAGACATCAACCATTTATTGATGTTTTATCTTTTAAAACTCTCTATGTATTTATTTCACTCACATCAACCATTTATTTTATGTTTTATCTTTTAAAACTCTCTATACATTTATTACACTGAAATCAACCTGTATAATGATGATCTATCTTGTAAAACTTTCTATATAAAATTTTTTTCAACAACATCAACTCGTCTATTGATGACTTATAAAACTCATTATATATTTATTTCACTAACATCAACTCGTCTATTGATGACTTGTAAAACTCTTTATATATTTATTTCACTAACATCAACTCGTCTATTGATGATCTATCTTTTATAACTCTATATATCTATTTATTTTACTAACATCAACTCGTCTATTGATGACTTGTAAAACTCATATTTATTTCAATAACATCAACTCGTCTATTGATGATCTATCTTTTGTAACTCTATATATTTACTTCACTAACATCAACTCGTCTATTGATGACTTGTAAAACTCTTTATATAATATTTATTTCAATAACATCAACTCGTCTATTGATGATCTATCTTTTATAACTCTATATATTTATTGCACTAACGTCAACCCGTCTATTGACACCAAATGCAATAAATATATCTACCTTCATTGACATCAACACGTCTAGTGATGTTCAATCTATCTTTTATAACTCTCTATATATATTTATTGCACTGACATCACCACGTCTAGTGATGTTCAATCTATCTTTTATAACTCTCTATATATATTTATTGCACTGACATCACCACGTCTAGTGATGTTCAATCTATCTTTTATACCTCTATATATTTATTGCACTGATATCAACCCGTCTATTGACACCAAATGCAACAAACAATCTTTCATTGACATCAACACGTCTAGTGATGTTCACTCTATCTTTAATAACTCTCTATAATATATATTTATTGCACTGACATCAACCCCTCTATTGACGCCAAATGCAACAATCATATGTAACAACCTTTCAAACCAATCTATGTGAATGACCTTACTCTGTATTACAATGGTAATATAGATATGCTTATCAATCTTATCATTCCACAGCAATCGTGTCACGAAGCTAATCCATCTTATTTAATGCTCACCATTTAAATCCACTAAATCATCATAAAATCAATAGAGTATCAATAGAATCAATAGAATAAAATCAATATTACATACATCATTATCGATAACATACGAAATACCTACGTTTCAATTCTTACAAACGTGCCTTAGGAATATTTCATATTATGAACCATTAATTAATATTATCAACCATTAAAGAAATTGAGAAGCCACCACTCAATAATATAACAAATTAAATGTAAAAACGTTTGCTACTAATCTCTAGTATTCCTTTTTGTCAAACTATACATTTTATCATCTCATCACTCTCATAATAACAACAACAAAAAAAAAATGGCTTAATAAACTCAAACTCTAAAGTAAAAATTCGAAGTCAACTAAACCGAACTTAAGCAGTGATAACATTACGTCATATTTTAACTTCAACAAGGAAAAAAAAATAGACAAAAACTTTAACTAGTCCAACTCTCATCCTTGTCATCTTCATCCATGCTAGTATCATCGACATTTAAGCCATGATAAGTCAAATAAACTTAATTCAAAATTGGTACACTGTACACTTTAATGGTGATAATTATTTACGAAACTTAAAACTAAAACTACGAGGGTTCCAACGCGCCCTGGTCTGAGAAGAGCCCACAACAAACTAAGCTGGGTTTTTTTTTATATTATCACCATCTTACAAAATGGCCTTAAGTTGCCTCGAGCGTAGTGTAGTCGCTCCCTCTCAGCGAGCTCAAGCAGGGTTCGCATGGCGATATACGGGCTGGACCGGAGTCCATAGGTGGTAGTGTTCAGCTCAAACACCCGTATCGGGTCGTTGGGAGTCTCTCGCCACAAAATGAGCTGGTAACGACGGTCATCGCGATGCACCACAGATTGGCGGAACATCATCCGAATGTCGGCGACAAAGACCACCTGGTGCCGACGAAAGTGGGTCAAGATGTCGGAGATGTCCTTTATCAGTTTAGGGCCAGAGTGGAGACATTGGTTTAGGGACACGCCATTGGACGTGGCGGCGGAGCCGTCGAATACCACGCGAATTTTGCTCTCCGGGTTCCGCAAGACCGCATGGTGAGGGAGGAAGTAGTGCTCCTGTGAGCGCCAATCAAAATGGGAAGGGGACATGTGACCCAGCTCTTGGTATTCGCGCATGAAGGCGACATATTTGTCGCGAAAGGCTGGGTCGCGCCGCATTCGGCGCTCCATGGACAGGAGCCTCTTTTCGGCTAAGGTACGAGATTGTCCCAAAGAGGGCCGTGTGCTGAGAAAGGGTAGACGAGTTACAAAGCGGCCGTCGACACGACGGCCGGTATTGTTCATGTAGAACAACTCGCACTCACGGTCAAGAGGGTTGACCCGAGCCGCGTGTGGCGGCTCTTCAATCTCCCAGAACCGCTGGACTACGTCCGAGAGGGACACTCCTACAAGAGAGAGCGGGTCGGCAGGTTGAGGGGGTGAAGACCACAGAACCGGGCCAAAGAAGGTGTACCCAAATACAGTAGACAGGGCCGATAGGCCATTGGGCTGTAGGACTCGTAGCTCGCCTAACACAATAAAGCCCAGAGCGTCAGCACCCAGCAACAAATCGATAGGGCCAGGTTGGGACCACTGCGGGTCTGCCGGTTTCAGTCCCGACGTACAACGAACCGCGCGGTCATTTATAGGGACGGTAGGGAGAGAACCTACTATGTCATCGAGGACATTTACCCTAACTAGTAGGCGAAGATGATCGCTGGCAGGGCCAAACACTAACTCAGCTTTTCCCCTAGGAGCAGGAGGCTCAACGCCTCCGATGCCTACCATACGACGTGATTCAGAGCTCCAGGGGAGCCCTAGTCTTCCCACCAACCAAGTGGAGGCAATACAACGTTGGGAACCCGAGTCCAGTAAAGCGCGAACAGTTAGACAGTCGCCACTCGGGTTGTACACCTGCACTGAGGCCGTCGGCAAAAGGACCGTTTGACAGACGGATGGTTGACGGCTTAAAGGCTCAGTGGAGGTGGCCTTGGTGGGAGCTAGGGCGGCAGCTACCTAGCTGGAGCTGCCTCCAGGGGACCAGTCCTCGTAGCGAGGGTCCTCGAAGCGGCAGTCGGGCGGCAGTTCAACCACTTGAGGTGTAGAGGCAGCGAGGGGGTAGGCCCGATATTCTGGGAGTCCCGACCTAGCGGTCCGGAATGGGTGCGAGGTAGGCGGGACTTTATAAGGTCGTCGACACCGACCAAAGGGAGGAGGGTGGCGCTCCAGTCGCGGCCACTCAGCTAGCGGAGGAGAAAGGGGTCTTGAAGACCGCTGAGTTGCCGCGAACTCTCTCTCAACACGTTGAGGGGGGGTGACGACCCCCCCGCCCCTGGAAGGGTGACCCCCCGACTGATCGGGGGAAGGACCCCTGTCAAGGCCAGGGGCGCGGTGGTCAGTGGTCGAGCGCCGAGTGTTGCTCGACCGAGGGCGAGGCCTAGCGCCCCCGCCCGTGGGGGAAGAGGGCCCGGCGGAGTCCTGAGGGCGAGCACCGTTCGATCCCGGGCACAATACGGCATGGTGGGAGCCAGGGCAGTGTAGACAGGGCCGACGGTGCGGGCAGTCTCGTTGGAGGTGAGGCTCCAGGCACGAGAAGCACCAGCGGTACTTCCTCGCGATGGCTCGCCTCGCGCCGATCGGCTTGCCCAGAAGGTTCGGGCAAGAAGTAGTAGTGTGAGAGGAGGCTCGGCAATAAAGGCAGGTGGCCGCCTCCTTGGCCGCCAGGCCGGTATAAGAGGGCAGGGGGCGGCGAACCTCGGCGGAAACTCCGCTCGGCTTTCGGGGGGTTTGCGGCGCCTTACCTGGCGGGTTCCGCCTCTCCCTGGGCGAAGTCCGAGAGCCGTCGACGGTGCCCACTGCGTTCTCGACCTGTCGGCTCTGCTCCTCTAAGAAGCGCAACAAGTCCTTGAAGGACGGGATGTAGGAAGCGCCGTCCCCGCCGTACCTCTCCTCAAAGTGGATCCGAAGATCGAGAGGCAGGCGGGACAGCACTATGTGGAGCAGCAAAAAGGACCACTCATCGACCGGTAGGTCCAGTCTTTTTAGGGCGTTGCACGCGACCAAGACCGGGTCGATGAGGTCCTGCCGCAGTCGGGCCCGATCCTTCAGCAGAGGAAGGCTAAGTAGTCGTTTTGCGTGTTCGTCCGCGAGCCGGCGGACGTTAGCGTACCGACTGGCGAGGAGGTCCCGGGCGGTAGTGTAGGAGTCGTCGGAAAGTCTAAGGTGACCGACGGCCGCCAGGGCCTCCCCGTCAAGAGAGGCCAGGAGGTAGGCCATTTTTTGTGTCAGAGTCAGGTCCCTACGGGAGTCGACCAAGCTGTCGAAGAGACCGACGAAGGCCAGCCAGTCTGACACTGCCCCGGAGAAGCGCGGCAGGTCGAGTGTAGGAAGCCGTCCTAATAGAGCCGGCTGAGCAGCCTGCTGACGAGGGGACTCGGGCAGGCCGCTCCGCCGGGCTTCGCGCGCTTCGCTCGCGTGTCTGGCCCCTGCCTCGATCAGTTCGTCCGTGAGGTCAAAGAATTGTGCATAGTCCCGGAGGCCGGAGTCCAGGACCTCCTTGTCCTTTTCTGCGGCCTCCAGGTCGCTGTAGGCCTCCTCCACCACGGCCCGCCGGGCCGTGACCTGATCGAGCCGCTGCAGCAGACTATTTATTCTATCGGGTCGGCCTATTAGGGCGTGGGCATTCGATGCCCATCGCAGCTCCGCTTGGAGACGAAGGGCAGGTGGCTTTTGTGAAGGCATCGTTTGGTATAACAATCAGACCGAATACAGAAAGAGATGCCTCACTCAAGCGACCAACCTACCTAAGACCTAAAACCTACTAGTACTAAGTTGGTGCGTAGTACTACTTGCGCAACAAAAAAAAAGGGGGGGCGTGGCAACCACGCTCTGCTACCAGATGTTGTTGCAATCCCGCAGTTGCCCTACCAACAGTTGTCAAGGTTGGGGCCCATAACAACCTCACAACGGGCAACCGTGGGACGGGTCACTAATGGACCAGTGGAAAATCGGTGTGTCACTGCCGGCGCGCAAGTAGTCAATAACGCGGTAATATGGTAATTAAGTAAGAAATTATGCTAGTACCGACCTTATAGAGCGGCTGCCGTAGTCGTTGTTCCGTCCAGGAGGCCTCAGGGTAGGTGTGTAGGTTTGTAGGTGAGTAGTGGAGTTAGTGTGTACGTATATGACCTGAGTCCCCTGGGTGCAGGGGGCCTGGCCCCTAATTCCGTTGAAGCTGTCTAGTGTGCGGTCAGCCTTATGCTCGGAGGTGACGAGTATCAGCAGGTACCGACACGTTCATAGATCGGTGGAAGTCACTTAGAAGACACGATAGAATAGTTGGCACAACACGTAACGAATCACACTTGACAATATTTATTTAGTAGGTTTACACCGTAGTTCACAGTAGCGAATTAACACCACGAATTATAACCTTAAGGGACAGCGAGTCGCGTCGGTGGTATGTTCACTTCACAAAGGGCGTGACGTGCGCGTCGAAAGAATTCGTCGTTTGGAGAACGACTCGTCACGCATTAGAGTTAATTAGAGGTAATTGGAGTAAAATCACAGAATTTAGAGCCCGATCGCAGAAAGAAGCACGGCGCGCGTGTATAATATAACCTCACACCGAGCGCGACGCGAGCGATTCCGGCGGCGAGATTCGATTCACAGCGAAACGTGATTAATGGATAGTTCGATTGAAAACACTAGCTCACTGAGTCTTCGGGCAAGTATAATCAAGTAGCAGAGACCGGAAATTAGAACAGGGCGCTGCGATTCGGTTTTAAACACAAGACAAAACGCAAGCGCATGCGGTCGCGTCAACAACGTTTCGCGTGGCAGCTAGATGACCAGCAAAGCGAGACTAATGTCAGACGGCGAGCGCTGCCGACCGCGCCCGAACAATCCGCGACGATGGTCGAACGGCGCGCCGGCGCGCCGAGAGTAAAGCGGACCGCGAAAAGGAATTCTAGCGCAACCGCCATAGGGGCGCGAGTTGCGTGAACACTTCCCATATTTTTCTGTGAGAATTCGCTGAAGAACCGCATCAAAGGCAATTCAATATTCACCATACATTTTCTATGAAAAAATTAATTCCGCCATTTTGATTTTTTTTTCTATTCATCAAGTAAACCTTCGGAGTTTGATCATCTTTTGCTAAGAAACCACTCTTCCATCTTTTATACCCTCCGAGATGGATACCGATGAAATTTGTATGGCGGCCATCTTTTTTTCGCCATTTTGAATTTTTTTTCAGTTCACTCCCAATTGGACGACGTTTCGAATGACATTTGCTCGAGCACCCCCACCTATCTTCTATACTTTCAGCGTGCCCTTCACCCGTCTCCGAAACCCTCAATCATCAGCTCTCTCCATATTTTTTTCGGAATAAATTTTTGTCTTCTTTGTGAAACCATTAGTGAAAAAAAAAGTTTTCATACAAAATTTTACAGGAGGAAATTTTTGGGGAAATCTCAAAAACTACCCTAAATGTGGCAACACTGTGTACATACTTCGATACTGCCAGTTGAGTTACACAATCGATTCATACATGTCAACTTTCTAAAATGTTGCCAACTGCCTCAAAAACATGATCAAAATTTTCAAAAACACCCAACAACAATACAAAATGGCCGCCAACTCGTTTTATATAAATAATTCACATAGTTTTATAATTTTTTCAATAAATACAGTATATACCGCTCCTGATGACGTTTTAATTTTTTTTCTCGCTCGCACCCAAGCGAAATGATTGCCCCTGACAAAAGACCATGTCGCGAAAATCACTTTTTCTTTGATAAATTCCAGTGTTGCCAGTCCCCGAGGACAAAAATACTCAAATGTCATTGGTACAAGTAAAACACATGGTTGCTCATACTCGGATTTGGCAAAAAGTCCGTATTTTGATTTTTTAATTTTTGGGGTAAATCTTGAAATTTCCCCAAAAGTGGGGTATTTTTTTTATCGCCAATTTATACCTCGAGTCAATGCAAACAATCGCTTCATAGAAGTCGAAACGTTCCGATGTTGCCAACTGTGAGAAATTTGAATTTTAAAATTGGGTTTTTTCGTACCTCAAACCCAATGGCCGCCACGACAGCCGCCATCTTGAATTTTTAAAAACCACTCTCGTTCTGTCAAAATTAAGGGTAAGTGTGGGCGAATACAGAAAAAAAATATTATCGTCAATTACCCCGTTTCGGAGCTGTGGTGCCGCGATTTGGGGTCGAAAAATCAAAAATTTTAAAAACCTAAATCTCGGCCGCCATCTTGTTTTTCCAATTTTTTCTACTTTTTCTATTAATCGTTTATTAATTTCTTCAATAGTTGTGAGTTGTAACAAAATCGGTGGAAAAACAAAAAAGTTACAAAAATCACATCAGCCGCCATCTTGTTTTTCTGAAATGTCATAATTTTTCCCTACTCGACTCCCGCATCCGGACATATCTCCCATACATTATTGTATCGTTTTCTGTCTCTTTCTAGGAGAACAATTATGTCAATGAGTCAGTCAGTCAGTCAGTCAGTGGTAATCGAGCTATATATATTATAATATAACTAGTTGCTCGGTGCGCGAGCTGCTAAAGCAGCTCGCGGGGACATTCGTCATTTGATATTCATCTTCTTAACACTCAATCATCATGTCTGCCCAAACATTACTTGAAAGTTCTCCAAAGAACCGCATCAAAGCCTTGCATAGTCAATATTCACCATACATAAGAAGTTTGAGTACCAACAACATGGACGTGCACCCTATAGTTTTGGAGATATAAGCTTTTCAAAATCTGACAAAGTGAGCATATAGACATCGCGAAAATAAGAAGTTTGAGTACCAACAACATGGAGCTGCACCCTATGGTTTCCGAGATATAAGATTTTAAAAATCTGACCACGTGAGCCTATACACATCGCGAAAATAAGAAGTTTGAGTACCAAATTTGTATGGCGGCCATCTTTTTTTCGCCATTTTGAATATTTTTCCAGCTCACTGCCAATTGGATGCCGTTTCGAGTGATATTTGCTCGAGCACCTCCCACCTATCTTAAATACCTTAAGCGTGCCCTTCACCCGTCTCCGAGTTCCTCAATCATCAGCTCTATCCATATTTTTTTCTGAATTTTGTCTTCTTTGTGAAACAAGTTTTACAGGAGGAAATTTTTGGGGAAAATCTCGTAAACTACCCCGAAAATGGCAACACTGTTTACATTTATCGATACTGCCGGTTAAGTTACACAGTCGATTCATACATTTCAACTTTCCAAAATGTTGCCAACTGCCTCAAAAACATGTTTAAAATCAATTCCAAAACAAATAAAACACAAAATGGCCGTCAACTCATTTCACAGATTTATTTTAGAAAGTTGAATAATTTTCCATTAAGTACAGGAGATACCGCTCCTGATGACGTTTCAAGTTTTCATCTCGCTCGCACACAGGCGAAATGATCACCCCTGAAAAAAGACCGTATCGCGAAAACCACTTTTTCTTTGATAAATTTCAGTGTTGCCTGTTCCTGGCGATAAAAATATCCAAATTTCGTTTGCACAAGTAAAAAACGTAGTTGCTCGTACTGGGATTTTGGAAAAAGTTCGTATTTCGATTTTTCAATTTTTGGGGTAGATCTTGAAATTTCCCCAAAAATGGGGTATTTTTTTCACCAATCTATACGTCAAGTCTGTACATACAATAGCTTCATAGAAGTAGAAACGCTCCGATGTTGTCAACTGTGAGAAATTTGAATTTTAAAATTGCGTTTTTTCGTACCTCAAACCGAATGGCCGCCACGACAGCCGCCATCTTGAATTTTTAAAAACCACTCCCTATCTATCAAAATACAGGATAATTGTAGACGGAAACAGGAAAAAAATATTATCCTCAACTAACCCGTTTCGGTGCTGTGGCGCCGCGGTTCGGGGTCGAAAAATCAAAAATTTGAATGACTTCAGCTAAACGGCCATCTTGTTTTTAAATTTTTTCTACTTTTTTTATTAATCGTTCCCTAATTTCTTCTAGAATTGCGAGTTTTAATGAAATCGGTAGGAAAACAAAAAAGTTACAAAAATCATGTCGGCCGCCATCTTGTTTTTGTTTGAGCAGCCCTTTTCTATCTACAATACCCTTCCCGGGTTCCCCAACCATCTTACTAACCCTCAATCATCATGTCTTCTCATATTTATCTGTGAGAATTCTCTGAAAAACCGCATCAAAGGCAATTCAATATTCACCATACATTTTCTATGAAAAAATGAATTCCGCTATTTTAATTTTTTTTCCATTCATCAAGTAGACCTTCGGATTTTGATCATCTTTTGCTAAGAAACCACTCTTCCATCTTTTATACCCTCCGAGATGGATACCAATGAAATTTGTATGGCGGCCATCTTTTTTTCGCCATTTTGAATTTTTTTTCAGTTCACTCCCAATTGGACGACGTTTCGAATGACATTTGCTCGAGCACCCCCCATCTATCTTCAATACCTTCAGCGTGCCTTTCACCCGTCTCCGAAACCCTCAATCATCAGCTCTCTCCATATTTTTTTCGGAATAAATTTTTGTCTTCTTTGTGAAACCATTAGTGAAAAAAAAAACTTTCATACAAAATTTTACAGGAGGAAATTTTTGGTGAAATCTCGAAAACTACCCTAAATGTGGCAACACTGTGTACATACCTCGATACTTCCAGTCAAGTTCATGAACCTATAAAAGAGGACTTGGCATAATGTCCTATAGAAAATAGTGG
Organism: Melanargia galathea; assembly: GCA_920104075.1. NCBI lineage: Eukaryota > Metazoa > Arthropoda > Insecta > Lepidoptera > Nymphalidae > Melanargia > Melanargia galathea. Next base: position 1,031,188 of record CAKKTA010000001.1, read on the forward strand.
ATCGGAAAATAGCTTAAGCTTATCAAAATTTTTATAAGTGTGTAAGAGACAACACTACATTTTTAAACATAACAATAAAACAGATCGTGGCAGAAATTTTATTGCACTTCCCTTAAGATGGCCTCCCTAAAATGTATACATGAACACTCACACACGCACAACTTGAGACATCACAATGAACACGCGCCATTTTAGGTTGGGGGATTGTGCGTGTGTGAGTGTATTTTTGGCACGTTTTTAAGGTAGGTATGCCTACTCTACTTATTATTATTATCTCTATGGTCAAGTTGCACAATCGATTCATACATGTCAACTTTTTAAATGTTGCCAACTTCCTCAAAAACACGATCAAAATTTTCAAAAACACTCAACAACAATACAAAATGGCCGCCAACTCGTTTCATAGAAACAATTTACATAGTTTTATAATTTTTTCAATAAGTACAGGATATACCGCTCCTGATGATGTTTCAATTTTTTTTCTCGCTCACACCCAGGAGAAATAATTGCCCCTGAAAAAAGACCATGTCGCGAAAACCATTTTTTCTTTGATCAATTTCAGTGTTGCCTGTCCCTGGCGATAAAAATATCCAAATTTCGTTTGTACAAGTAAAAAACGTAGTTGCTCATATTCGGATTTTGCAAAAAGTTCGTATTTCGATTTTTTAATTTTTGGGGTAGATCTTGAAATTTCCTCAAAAATGGGGTATTTTTTTCACCAATCTATACTTCAAGTCTGTACATACAATAGCTTCATAGAAGTAGAAACGCTCCGATGTTGTCAACTGTGAGAAATTTGAATTTTAAAATTGCGTTTTTTCGTACCTCAACTACCGAATGGCCGCCACGACAGCTGCCATCTTGAATTTTTAAAAACTACTTCCGATCTATCAAAATACAGGATAATTGTAGACGGAAACAGGAAAAAAATATTATCCTCAACTAACCCGTTTCGGTGCTGTGGCGCCGCGGTTCGGGGTCGAAAAATCAAAAATTTGAAAGATTACACCTAAGTCGCCATCTTGTTTTTTCAATTTTTTCCACTTTTTCTATGAATCGTCTAATAATTTCTTCAATAGTTGCGAGTTGTAACGAAATCGGTTGGAAAACAAAAAAGTTACAAAAATCACGTCGGCCGCCATCTTGTTTTTCTGAAATGTCATAATTTTTCCCTACTTCTCTCCCGAACTGAAACTTAACATCAGCTCTTCCCATATTTTTCTGTGAGAATTCTCTAAAGATCCGCATCAAAGGCACTTCAATATTCACCATACATTTTCTATGAAAAAATAAACTCCGCCATTTTGATTTTTTTTTCCATTCATCAAGTAGACCTTCGGATTTTGATCATCTTTTGCTAAGAAACCACTCTTCCATCTTTTATACCCTCCGAGATGGATACCAATGAAATTTGTATGGCGGCCATCTTTTTTTCGCCATTTTGAATTTTTTTTCAGTTCACTCCCAATTGGACGACGTTTCGAATGACATTTGCTCGAGCACCCCCCATCTATCTTCAATACCTTCAGCGTGCCTTTCACCCGTCTCCGAAACCCTCAATCATCAGCTCTCTCTATATTTTTTTCTGAATAAATTTTTGTCTTCTTTGTGAAACCATTAGTGAAAAAAAAACTTTCATACAAAATTTTACAGGAGGAAATTTTTGGGGAAATCTCGAAAACTACCCTAAATGTGGCAACACTGTGTACATACCTCGATACTGCCGGTCAAGTTGCACAATCGATTCATACATGTCAACTTTCTAAAATGTTGCCAACTTCCTCAAAAACACGATCAAAATTTTCAAAAACACTCAACAACAATACAAAATGGCCGCCAACTCGTTTTATAAAAACAATTCACATAGTTTTATAATTTTTTCAATAAGTACAGGATATACCGCTCCTGATGACGTTTACACGTTCCATCTCACTCGCACCCAGGCGAAATGATTGCCCTGAAAAAAGACCATGTCGCGAAAATCACTTTTTCTTTGATAAATTCCAGTGTTGCCAGTCTCTGGTGACAAAAATACCCAAATGTCGTTTGTACAAGTAAAACACATAGTTGCTCATACTCAAATTTTGCAAAAAGTCCGTATTTCAATTTTTTTATTTTTGGGGTAAATCTTGAAATTTCCCCAAAAGTGGGGTATTTTTTTTACTACCAATTTATACCTCGAATCTAGGAAATCAATCGCTTCATAGAAGTCAAAACGCTTCGATGTTGCCAACTGTGAGAAAATTGAATTTTAAAATTGCGTTTTTTCGTACCTCAAACCAAATGGCCGCCACAACAGCCGCCATCTTGAATTTTTAAAAACCGCTCCCATTTTGTCAAAATACAGGATAATTGTAAGCGGAAACAAGAAAAAAATATTATCCACAATTACCCCGTTTCGGAGCTGTGGTGCCGCGGTTTGGGGTCGAAAAATCAAAAATTTTAAAAATCTAAATCTCGGCCGCCATCTTGTTTTTTCAATTTTTTCCACTTTTTCTGTTAATTGTTTACTAATTTCTTCAATAACTGCGAATTTTAATGAAATCGGTTGGAAAACAAAAAAGTTACAAAAATCACGTCGGCCGCCATCTTGTTTTTCTGAAATGTCATAATTTTTCCCTACTCGACTCCCCCATTCGAACACATCTCCCATACATGATTATATCGTTTTCTGTCTCTTTCTAGGAGAACAATTATGTCAATGAGTCAGTGAGTGAGTGAGTGGTAATTGAGCTATATATATTATAACTAGTTGCTCGGTGCGCGAGCTGCTAAAGCAGCTCGCGGGGACGTTCGTCATTATATAACATGGGGCTGCACCCTATAATTTCGAAGATATAAGCATTTAAAAATTTCATCACGTGAGCACATAGACATCGCAAAAATAAGAAGTTTGAGTAATAATAACATGGGGTTGCACCCTATAGTTTTGGAGATATAAGCTTTTAAAAATCTGACCATGTGAGCATACTATAGACATCGCAAAAATTTGAGTACCAACAACATGGGGCTGCACCCTATAGTTTCGGAGATATAAGCTTTTAAAAATCTGATAACGTGAGCATATAGACATCGCGAAAATAAGAAGCTTGAGTACCAACAACATGGGCCTGCACCCTATAGTTTCGGAGATATAAGCTTTTAAAAGTCTGACCACGTAAGCAAACAGACTTTGTGAAAATAAAAAGTTCTAGTACCAACTACATGGGGCTTCACCATATAGTTTCGGATATAAGCTTTTAAAAATCTGACCACGTGAGCATAAAGACGAAGATAAGAAGTTTGAGTACCAACAACATGGGGCTGCACTCTACCCTTCTGTATCCTTCACTTGTCTCCAAAATCCTCAATCATCAGCTCTCGCCATATTTTTTCTCCGAATGAATTTTTATCTTCTCTGTGAAACCATTTGTAAAAAAAAAATTCATATCAAATTTTACAGTAGGAAATTTTTGGGGAAATCTCGAAAAGTCCCCGGTCGGTCTTTAGTTGGTCCCTAGTCGGTCGCTAGTCGGTCCCTAGTCGGTCCCTAGTCGGTCTCTAGTCGGTCCCTAGTCGGTCCATAGTCGGTAAATAGTCGGTCCGTAGTCGGTCCCTAGTCGGTCCGTAGTCGGCCCCTAGTCGGTCTACGTAAGTCGGTCCGTAGTCGGTCTCTAGTCGGTCCGTAGTCGGTCTCTAGTCGGTCCGTAGTCGGTCCCTAGTTGGTCCGTAGTTGGTCCCTAGTCGGTCCCTCGTCGATCCGTAGTCGGTCCCTAGTCGGTCTCTAGTCGGTCCGTAGTTGGTCCCTAGTCGGTCCCTCGTCGATCCGTAGTCGGTCCCTAGTCGGTCTATAGTCGGTCCGTAGTCGGTCCGTAGTCGGTCCCTAGTCGGTCTCTAGTCGGTCCCTAGTCGGTCCCTAGTCGGTCTCTAGTTGGTCAGTAGTCGGTCCCTAGTCGGTCTCTAGTCGGTGCGTAGTCGGTCCCTAGTCGGTCCCTAGTCGGTCCCTAGTTGGTCTCTAGTCGGTCCGTAGTCGGTCCGTAGTCAGTCCGTAGTCAGTCCGTAGTCGGTCCCTAGTCGGACCTTAGTCGGTCCCTAGTCGGTCCGTAGTCGGTCCCTAGTCGGTCTACCTAACTCGGTCCGTAGTCGGTCCGTAGTCGGTCTCTAGTCGGTCCGTAGTTGGTCCGTAGTCGGTCCCTAGTCGGTCCGTAGTCGGTCCGTAGTCAGTCCCTAGTCGGTCTCTAGTCGGTCCGTAGTCGGTCCTTAGTCGGTCCCTAGTCGGTCTCTAGTCGGTCCGTAGTCGGTCCCTAGTCGGACCCTAGTTGGTCTCTAGTTGGTCCGTAGTCGGTCCCTAGTCGGTCTCTAGTCGGTCCGTAGTCGGTCCGTAGTCAGTCATAGTCGGTCCCTGGTATGTCTCTAGTCGGTCCCTGGTATGTCTCTAGTCGGTCCGTAGTCGGTCCCTAGTCTATCCCTAGTCGGTCCGTACTCGGTCCCTAGTCGGTCTCTAGTCGGTCCGTAGTCGGTCCCTAGTCGGTCTCTAGTCGGTCCCTAGTCGGTCCCTAGTCGGTCTCCTAGTTGGTCCGTAGTCGGTCCCTAGTCGGTCTAGTTGATCCGTAGTCGGTCCATAGTCGGTCCCTAGTCGGTCCCTAGTCGATCTCTAGTCGGTCCGTAGTCGGTCCCTAGTCGGTCCGTAGTCGGTCCCTAGTCGGTCTCGTCGGTCCGTAGTCGGTCCTTAGTCGGTCCCTAGTCTGTCCCTAGTCGGTCCGTAGTCGGTCCGTTGTTGGTCCGTAGTCGGTCCATAGTGGGTCCGTAGTCGGTCCCTAGTCGGTCCCTAGTCAGTCCGTAGTCGGTCTAGGAGTCGGTCCGTAGTCAGTCCCTAGTCGGTCCGTACTCGGTCCCTAGTCGGTCTACCCTAGTCGGTCCGTAGTCGGTCCGTAGTCGGTCTCTAGTCGGTCCGTAGTCGGTCCCTAGTCTGTCCCTAGTCGGTCCGTAGTTGGTCCCTAGTCGGTCCATAGTCGGTCCCTAGTCGGTCCGTAGTCGGTCCGTAGTCGGTCTCTAGTCGGTCCGTAGTCGGTCCCTAGTCTGTCCCTAGTCGGTCCGTAGTTGGTCCCTAGTCGGTCCATAGTCGGTCCCTAGTCGGTCCGTAGTCGGTCCCTATTCGGTCTCTAGTCGGTCCGTAGTCGGTCCCTAGTCGCTCCCTGGTATGTCTCTAGTTGGTCCGTAGTCGGTCCCTAGTCTGTCCCTAGTCGGTCCGTACTCGGTCCCTAGTCGGTCCGCAGTCGGTCCCTAGTCGGTCTCTAGTCGGTCCGTAGTCGGTCCGTAGTCGGTCCCTAGTCGGTCCCTAGTCGGTCCGTAGTCGGTCCCTAGTCCGTCCCTAGTCGGTCCGTAGTCGGTCCCTAGTAGGTCCGTAGTCGGTCCCTAGTCGGTCCCTAGTCGGTCTCTAGTCCGTCCCTAGTCGGTCCGTAGTCGGTCCGTTGTTGGTCCGTAGTCGGTCTCTAGTCGGTCCGTAGTCGGTCCGTAGTCGGTCCGTAGTCGGTCCCTAGTCGGTCTCCTAGTTGATCCGTAGTCGGTCCCTAGTCGGTCTAGTCGGTCCGTAGTCGGTCCGTAGTCGGTCCGTAGTCGGTCCCTAGTCGGTCCCTAGTCGATCTCTAGTCGGTCCGTAGTCGGTCCCTAGTCGGTCCGTAGTCGGTCCCTAGTCGGTCTCTAGTCGGTCCTTAGTCGGTCCCTAGTCCGTCCCTAGTCGGTCCGTAGTCGGTCCCTAGTCCGTCCCTAGTCGGTCCGTAGTCGGTCCCTAGTCGGTCCGTAGTCGGTCCCTAGTCGGTCCCTAGTCGGTCTCTAGTCGGTCCTTAGTCGGTCCCTAGTCCGTCCCTAGTCGGTCCGTAGTCGGTCCCTAGTCCGTCCCTAGTCGGTCCATAGTCGGTCCGTTGTTGGTCCGTAGTCGGTCTCTAGTCGGTCCGTAGTCGGTCCGTAGTCGGTCCGTAGTCGGTCCCTAGTCGGTCCATAGTGGGTCCGTAGTCGGTCCCTAGTCGGTCTCTAGTCGGTCCGTAGTCGGTCCCTAGTCGGTCTCTAGTTGGTCCGTAGTCAGTCCCTAGTCGGTTTCTAGTCGGTCCGTAGTCAGTCCCTAGTCGTTCCCTAGTCGGTCCCTAGTCGGTCTCAAGTTGGTCCGTAGTCGGTCCGTAGTCGGTCCGTAGTCGTTCCCTAGTCGGTCCCTAGTCGGTCTCTAGTCGGTCCCTAGTCGGTCTCTAGTTGTTCCGTAGTCAGTCCCTAGTCGGTTTCTAGTCGGTCCGTAGTCGGTCCGTAGTCAGTCCCTAGTCGTTTCTAGTCGGTCCCTAGTCGGTCTCTAGTCGGTCCGTAGTCGGTCCGTAGTCGGTCCGTAGTCGTTCCCTAGTCGGTCCCTAGTCGGTCTCTAGTCGGTCCGTAGTCGGTTCCTAGTCGGTATCTATTCGGTCCGTAGTCAGTCCGTAGTCGGTCCCTAGTCGGTCTCTAGTCGGTCCGTAGTCGGTCCCTAGTCGGTCTCTAGTTGGTCCGTAGTCGGTCCCTAGTCGGTCCGTAGTCGATCCGTAGTCGTTCCCTAGTCGGTCCCTAGTCGGTCTCTAGTCGGTCCCTAGTCGGTCTAGGCGAAATGATCACCCCTGAAAAAACACCGTATCGCGAAAACAACTTTTTCTTTGATAAATTTCAGTGTTGCCTGTCCCTGGCGATAAAAATATCCAAATTTCGTTTGTACAGGTAAAAAATGTAGTTGCTCATACTCGAATTTTGCAAAAAGTTCGTATTTCGATTTTTTTATTTTTGGGGTAGATCTTGAAATTTCCCCAAAAATGGGGTATTTTTTTCACCAATATATACTTCAAGTCTGTATATACAATAGCTTGATAGAAGTAGAAACGCTCCGATGTTGTCAACTGTGAGTAATTTGAATTTTTAAATTGCGTTTTTTCGTACCTCAAACTGAATGGCCGCCACGACAGCCGCCATCTTGAATATTTAAAAACCACTCCCGATCTGTCAAAATACAGGATAATTGTAGACAGAAAAAAATATTATCCTCAACTAACCCATTTCGGTGCTGTGGCGCCGCGGTTCGGGGTTGAAAAATCGAAAATTTGAAAGACTACAGCTAAGCCGCCATCATGTTTTTTAAATTTTTTCTACTTTTTCTATTAATCGTTTCCTAATTTCTTCTAGAATTGCGAGTTTTAAAGAAATCGGTAGGAAAACAAAAAAGTTACAGAAATCACGTCGGCCGCCATCTTGTTTTTGTTTGAGCAGCCCTTTTCTATCTACAATATCCTTCCCGAGCTCCCCAACCATCTTACTAACCCTCAATCATCATGTCTTCCCATATTTTTCTGTGAGAATTCTCTGAAGAACCGCATCAAAGGCAATTCAATATTCACCATACATTTTCTATGAAAAAATAAACTCCGCCATTTTGAATTTTTTTTCCATTCATCAAGTAGACCTTCGGATTTTGATCATCTTTTGCTAAGAAACCACTCTTCCATCTTTTATACCCTCCGAGATGGATACCGATGAAATTTGTATGGCGGCCATCTTTTTTTCGCCATTTTGAATTTTTTTTCAGCTCACTCCCAATTGGACGACGTTCCGAATGACATTTGCTCGAGCACCCCCCGCCTATCTTGAATACTTTCAGCGTGCCCTTCACCCGTCTCCGAAACCCTCAATCATCAGCTCTCTCCATATTTTTTTCGGAATAAATTTTTGTCTTCTTTGTGAAACCATTAGTAAAAAAAAAATTTTTCATACAAAATTTTACAGGAGGAAATTTTTGGGGAAATCTCAAAAACTACCCTAAATGTGGCAACACTGTGTACATACTTCGATACTGCCGGTTGAGTTGCACAATCGATTCATACATATCAACTTTCTAAAATGTTGCCAATTGCCTCAAAAACATGATCAAAATTTTCAAAAACACCCAACAACAATTCAAAATGGCCGCCAACTCCTTTTATAGAAATAATTCACATAGTTATATAATTTTACCATTAACTACAGGATATACCGCTCCTGATGACGTTTTAATTTTTTATCTCGCTCGCACCCAGGCGAAATGATTGCCCCTGAAAAAAACCAAGTCGCGAAAATCTCTTTTTCTTTGACAAATTCCAGTGTTGCCAGTGCTTAATGACAAAAATACCCAAATGTCATTTGTATAAGTAAAACACATGGTTGCTCATACTCAAATTTTGCAAAAAGTCCGTATTTCGATTTTTTAATTTTTGGGGTAAATCTTGAAATTTCCCCAAAAGTGGGGTATTTTTTTTACCACCAATTTATACCTCGAATTTATACATACAATCGCTTCATAGAAGTTGAAACGCTCCGATGTTGCCAACTGTGAGAAATTTGAATTTTAAAATTGCGTTTTTTCGTACCTCAAACCGAATGACCGCTACGACAGCCGCCATTTTGAATTTTTAAAAACCACTCTCGTTCTGTCAAAATTAAGGGTAATTGTGGGCGAATACAGGAAAAAAATATTATCGTCAATTACCCCGTTTCGGAGCTGTGGTGCCGCGGTTTGGGGTCGAAAAATCAAAAATTTTAAAAATCTAAATCTCGGCCGCCATCTTGTTTTTACAATTTTTTCTACTTTTTCTATTAATCGTTTACTAATTTCTTCAATACCTGCGAGTTTTAACGAAATCGGTTGAAAAACAAAAAAGTTACATAAATCACGTCAGCCGCCATCTTGTTTTTCTGAAATGTCATAATTTTTCCCTACTCGAATCCCCCATCCGAATACATCTCCCATACATGATTATATCGTTTTCTGTCTCTTTCTAGGAGAACAATTATGTCAATGAGTGAGTGAGTGAGTGAGTGGTAATTGAGCTATATATAGTATAATAACTAGTTGCTCGGTGCGCGAGCTGCTAAAGCAGCTCGCGGGGGGGCTTTCGACATTTGATACTCATCTTCCAAACTCTCAAGCATCATGTCTGCCCATACTTTACTTGAAAGTTCTCCAAAGAACCGCACCAAAGCCTTGCATAGCCAATATTCGCCATACATAAGTTTGAGTACCAAAAACATGGACCTCCACCCTATAGTTTCGGAGATATAAGCTTTTAAAAATCTGACCACGTAAGCACACAGACATCGCGAAAATAAGAATTTTGAGTACTAACAACATGGGGCTGCACCCTATAGTTTCGGAGATATAAGCTTTTAAAAATTTGATTATGTGAGCACATAGACATCGCGAAAATAAGAAGTTTGACTACCAACAACATAGGGCTGAACCCTATAGTTTCGGAGATATAAGCTTTTAAAATCTAAGACGTAAGCAAACAGACTTCGCAAAAATAAGAAGTTCGAGTACCAATTACATGGGGTTGCAACCTATAGTTCAGGAAATATAAACTTTTAAAAATCTGACCACGTAAGCACACGGACATCGTGAAAATAAGAATCTTGCGTACCAACAACATGGGGCTACACCCTATAGTTTCGGAGATATAAGCTTTTAAAAATCTGACCACGTGAGCATATAGACATCGTGAAAATAAGAAGTTTGAGTACGAGTAACGTGGGGCTGCACCCTATAGTTTCGTATACATAAGCTTCTAAAAATCTGACCACATAAGCACACAGACATCGCGAAAATAAGAAGTTTGATTACCAACAACATGGGGCTGCACCCTATGGTTTCGTAGATATAAGCTTTTAAAACTCTGATCACTTGAGCACATAGACATTGCGAAAATTAAAAGTTTGAGTACCAACAACATGGGGCTGCACCCTTTGGTTTCCGAGATGTGAGCTTTTAAAAATCTGACCACGTGAGCCTATACACATCGCGAAAATAAGAAGTTTGATTACCAAATTTGTATGGCGACCATCTTTTTTCCCCATTTTGAATATTTTTCCAGCTCACTGCCAATTGGATGCCGTTTCGAGTGACATTTGCTCGAACACCTCCCACCTATCTTCAATACCTTCAGCGTAGCCTTCACACGTCTCCGAGTTCCTCAATCATCAGCTCTATCCATATTTTTTTCTGAATAAATTTTTGTTTTCTTTGTGAAACCATTTGTGAAAAAAAAAATTCATACAAAATTGTACAGGAGGAAATTTTTGGGGAAAATCTCGTACACTACCCCGAAGGTGGCAACACTGTTTACATTTATCTATACTGCCGGTTAAGTTACACAGTCGATTCATACATTTCAACTTTCCAAAATGTTGCCAACTGCCTCAAAAACATGTTCAAAATCAATTCCAAAACAAATAAAATACAAAATGACCGTCAACTCATTTTACAGATTTATTTTAGAAAGTTGAATAATTTTTTCATTAAATACAGGAGATACCGCTCCTTCTGAAGTTTCAAGTTTTCATCTCGCTCAAACACAGGCGAAATGATCACCCCTGAAAAAAGTCCGTATCGCGAAAACCACTTTTTCTTTGATAAATTTCAGTTTTGCCTGTCCCTGGCGATAAAAATATCCAAATTTCGTTTGTAAAAGTTCGTATTTCAAATTTTTAATATATGGGGTAGATCTTGAAATTTCCCCAAAAATGGGGTATTTTTTTAACCAATCTATACTTCAAGTCTGTACATACAATAGCTTCTTAGAAGTAGAAACGCTCCGATGTTGTCAACTGTGAGAAATTTGAATTTTAAAATTGCATTTTTTCGTACCTCAAACCGAATGGCCGCCACGACAGCCGCCATTTTGTTTTTCTGAAATGTCATAATTTTTCCCTACTCATACCCCGCACCCGACTATATCTCCCCTGAAAAAAGGCCATGTCGCGAAAATCACTTTTTCTTTGATAAATTCCAGTGTTGCCAGTCTCCGACGATAAAAATATCTAAATTTCGTTTGTACAAGTAAAAAACGTAGTTGCTCATACTCGGATTTTGCAAAAAGTTCATATTTCGATTTTTTTATTTTTGGGGTAGATCTTGAAATTTCCCCAAAAACGGGGTATTTTTTTCACCAATCTATACTTCAAGTCTGTACATACAATAGCTTCATAGAAGTAGAAACGCTCCGATGTTGTCAACTGTGAGAAATTTGAATTTTAAAATTGCGTTTTTTCGTACCTCAAACTGAATGGCCGCCACGACAGCCGCCATCTTGAATTATTAAAAACCACTCCCAATCTGTCAAAATACAGGATAATTGTAGACGGAAACAGGAAAAAAATATTATCCTCAACTAATCCGTTTCAGTGCTGTGGCGCCGCGGTTCGGGGTCGAAAAATCAAAAATTTGAAAAACTACAGCTAAGCCGCCATCTTGTTTTTTAAATTTTTTCTACTTTTTCTATTAGTCGTTTCCTAATTTCTTCTAGAATTGCGAGTTTTAACGAAATCGGTAGGAAAACAAAAATGTTACAAAAATCACGTCGGCCGCCATCTTGTTTTTGTTTGAGCAGCCCTTTTCTATCTACAATACCCTTCCCGGGCTCCCCAACCGTCTTACTAACCCTCAATCATCATGTCTTCCCATATTTTTCTGTGAGAAGTCTCTGAAGAACCGCATCAAAGGCAATTCAATATTCACCATACATTTTCTATGAAAAAATGAATTCCGCCATTTTGAATTTTTTTTCCATTCATCAAGTAGACCTTCGGATTTTGATCATCTTTTGCTAAGAAACCACTCTTCCATCTTTTATACCCTCCGAGATGGATACCGATGAAATTTGTATGGCGGCCATCTTTTTTTCGCCATTTTGATTTTTTTTTCAGTTCGCTCCAAATTGGACGACGTTTCGAATGACATTTGCTCGAGCACCCCCCACCTATCTTCAATACTTTCAGCGTGCCCTTCACCCGTCTCCGAAACCCTCAATCATCAGCTCTCTCCATATTTTTTTCGGAATAAATTTTTGTCTTTGTGAAACCATCAGTGAAAAAAAAATTTTCATACAAAATTTTACAGGAGGAGATTTTTGGGGAAATCTCAAAAACTACCCTAAATGTGGCAACACTGTGTACATTCTTCGATACTGCCGGTTGAGATACACAATCGATTCATACATGTCAACTTTCTAAAATGTTGCCAACTGCCTCAAAAACATGATCAAAATTATCAAAAACGCCCAACAACAATACAAAATGGCCGCCAACTCGTTTTATAGAAACAATTCACATAGTTTTATAATTTTTTCAATAAGTACAGGATATACCGCTCCCGATGACGTTTACATGTTCCATCTCACTCGCACCCAGGCGAAATGATTGCCCCTGAAAAAAGACCATGTCGCGAAAATCACTTTTTCTTTGATAAATTCCAGTGTTGCCAGTCCCCGACGACAAAAATACCCAAATGTCATTTGTACAAGCAAAACATGTAGTCGCTCATACTCGCATTTCGCAAAAAATCCGTATTTCGATTTTTTAATTTTTGGGGTAAATCTTGAAATTTCCCCAAAAGTGGGGTATTTTTTTTATCACCAATTTAAACCTCGAGTATATGCAAACAATCGCTTCATAGAAGTCGAAACGCTCCGATGTTGCCAACTGTGAGAAAATTTAATTTTAAAATTGCGTTTTTTCGTACCTCAAACCAAATGGCCGTCACAACAGCCGCCATCTTGATTTTTTAAAAACCACTCCCGTTCTGTTAAAATACAGGATAGTTGTAAGCGGAAACAACAAAAAAATATTATCCTCAATTACCCCGTTTCGGAGCTGTGGTGCCGCGGTTTGGGGTCGAAAAATCAAAAATTTTAAAAATCTAAATCTCGGCCGCTATCTTGTTTTTCCAATTTTTTCCACTTTTTCTAATATTCATTTACTAATTTCTTAAAAACCTGTGAGTTTTAACGAAATCGGTTGAAAAACAAAAAAGTTACAAAAATTACGTCGGCCGCCATCTTGTTTTTCTGAAATGTCATAATTTTTCCCTACTCGACTCCCGCACCTGAACATATCTCCCATACATTATTGTATCGTTTTCTGTCTCTTTCTAGGAGAACAATTATGTCAATGAGTCAGTTGTCCCTAGTCGGGCCGTAGTCGGTCCATAGTCAGTCCGTAGTTGGTCCCTAGTCGGTCTCTAGTCGGTCCGTAGTCGGTTCCTAGTCGGTCCCTAGTCGGTCTCTAGTCGGTCCGTAGTGGGTCCCTAGTCGGTCTCTAGTCGGTCCGTAGTCAGTCCGTAGTCGGTCCCTAGTCGGTCCCTAGTCGGTCTCTAGTCGGTCCCTAGTCGGTCCCTAGTCGGTCGCTAGTCGGTCCCTAGTCGGTCCGTAGTCGGTCCATAGTCAGTGCGTAGTCAGTCCCTAGTCGGTCCGTAGTCGGTCCCTAGTCGGTCCCTAGTCGGTCCGTAGTCAGTCCGTAGTCGGTCCGTAGTCAGTCCGTAGTCGGTCCGTAGTCGGTCCGTAGTCGGTCCGTAGTCGGTCCCTAGTCGGTCCTTAGTCAGTCCGTAGTCGGTCCCTAGTCGGTCCATAGTCGGTTCCTAGTCGGTTCCTAGTCGGTCTCTAGTCGGTCCGTAGTCGGTCCCTAGTCGGTCCCTAGTCGGTCCCTAGTCGGTCCCTAGTCGGTCCGTAGTTAGTCCCTAGTCGGTCCCTAGTCGGTCCCTAGTTGGTCCCTAGTCGGTCCCTAGTCGGTCCATAGTCGGTCCGTAGTCGGTCCCTAGTCGGGCCGTTGTCGGTCCATAGTCAGTCCGTAGTTGGTCCCTAGTCGGTCCCTAGTCGGTCCGTAGTCGGTCCCTAGTCAGTCCCTAGTCAGTCCCTAGTCGGTCTCTAGTCGGTCCGTAGTCGGTTCCTAGTCGGTCCCTAGTCGGTCTCTAGTCGGTCCGTAGTCGGTCCCTAGTCGGTCTCTAGTCGGTCCGTAGTGAGTCCGTAGTCGGTCCCTAGTCGGTCCCTAGTCGGTCTCTAGTCGGTCTCTAGTCGGTCCCTAGTCGGTCGCTAGTCGGTCCCTAGTCGGTCCGTAGTCAGTGCGTAGTCGGTCCCTAGTCGGTCCGTAGTCGGTCCCTAGTCGGTCCCTAGTCGGTCCCTAGTCGGTCCGTAGTCAGTCCGTAGTCGGTCTCTAGTCGGTCCGTAGTCAGTCCGTAGTCGGTCTCTAGTCGGTCCGTAGTCGGTCCCTAGTCGGTCCCTAGTCGGTCCGTAGTTAGTCCCTAGTCGGTCTCTAGTCGGTCCCTAGTTGGTCCCTAGTCGGTCCCTAGTCGGTCCATAGTCGGTCCCTAGTCAGTCTCTAGTCGGTCCCTAGTCAGTCTCTAGTCGGTCCGTAGTCGGTCCGTAGTCGGTCCGTAGTCGGTCCGTAGTCGGTCCGTAGTCGGTCCGTAGTCGGTCCGTAGTCGGTCCGTAGTCAGTCCGTAGTCGATCCATAATCGGTCCGTAGTCGGTCCCTAGTCGGTCTACCCTAGTCGGTCCGTAGTTGGTCCGTAGTCGGTCTCTAGTCGGTCCGTAGTCGGTCCTTAGTCGGTCCCTAGTCGGTCCATAGTTGGTCCCTAGTCGGTCTCTAGTCGGTCCGTAGTCGGTCCATAGTCGGTCCGTAGTCGGTCTGTATTCAGTCCGTAGTCGGTCCGTAGACGGTCCGTAGTCGGCCTCTAGTCGGTCCGTAGTCGGTCCCTAGTCGGTCCGAAATAAATTCCTCCATTTTGATTTTTTTTTTTTTCTAGTGTACAGGATCCGAAGGTCCTGATCATCTTTTGATAAGAAACCATCTTTTATACCCTTTGAGATGGACACTGATGAAATTTGAATGGCGGCCATCTTTTTTCCGCCATTTTGAATATTTTTCCAGCTCACTGCCAATTGGAAGCCGTTTCGAGTGACATTTGCTCGAGCACCTCCCACCTATCTTCAATACCTTAAGCGTGCCCTTCACCCGTCTCCGATTTCCTCAATCATCAGCTCTATCCATATTTTTTTTTCTGAATAAATTTTTGTCTTTTTTGTGAAACCATTTGTGAAAAAAAAAATTTCATACAAAATTTTACAGGAGAAAATTTTTGGGGAAAATCTCGTAAACTACCCCGAAGGTGGCAACACTGTTTACATTTATCGATACTGCCGGTTAAGTTACACAATCGATTCATACATTTCAACTTTCCAAAATGTTGCCAACTGCCTCAAAAACATGTTCAAAATCAATTCCAAAACAAATAAAATACAAAATGGCCGTTAACTCATTTTACAGATTTATTTTAGAAAGTTGAATAACTTTTCCATTAAATACAGGAGATACCGCTCCTGATGACGTTTCAAGTTTTCATCTCGCTCGCACACTGGCGAAATGATCACCCCTGAAAAAAGACCGTATCGCGAAAACAACATTTTCTTTGATAAATTTCAGTGTTGCCTGTCCCTGGCGATAAAAATATCCAAATTTCGTTTGTACAGGTAAAAAATGTAGTTGCTCATACTCGGATTTTGCAAAAAGTTCGTATTTAGATTTTTTAATTTTTGGGGTAGATCTTGAAATTTCCCCAAAAATGGGGTATTTTTTTCACCAATCTATACTTCAAGTACTGTACTGTACATACAATAGCTTCATAGAAGTAGAAACGCTCCGATGTTGTCAACTGTAATTTGAATTTTAAAATTGCGTTTTTTCGTACCTCAAACTGAATGGCCGCCACGACAGCCGCCATCTTGAATATTTAAAAACCAGTCCCGATCTGTCAAAATACAGGATAATTGTAGACGGAAACACGAAAAAAATATTATCCTCAACCAACCCGTTTCGGTGCTGTGGCGCCGCGGTTCGGGGTCGAAAAATCGAAAATTTGAAAGACTACGAGCTAAGCCGCCATCTTGTTTTTTAAATTTTTTCTACTTTTTCTATTAATCGTTTCCTAATTTCTTCTAGAATTGCGAGTTTGAACGAAATCGGTAGGAAAACAAAAATGTTACAAAAATCACGTAAGCCGCCATCTTGTTTTTTAAATTTTTTCTACTTTTTCTATTAATCGTTTCCTAATTTCTTCTAGAATTGCAAGTTTTAATGAAATCGGTAGGAAAACAAAAAAGTTACAAAAATCACGTCAGCCGCCATCTTGTTTTTGTTTGAGCAGCCCTTTTCTATCTACAATACACTTCCCGGGTTCCCCAACCATCTTACTAACCCTCAATCATCATGTCTTCCCATATTTTTCTGTGAGAATTCTCTGAAGAACCGCATTAAAGGCAATTCAATATTCACCATACATTTTCTATGAAAAAATGAATTCCGCCATTTTGAATTTTTTTTCCATTCATCAAGTAGACCTTCGGATTTTGATCATCTTTTGCTAAGAAACCACTCTTCCATCTTTTATACCCTCCGAGATGGATACTGATGAAATTTGTATGGCGGCCATCTTTTTTTCGCCATTTTGAATTTTTTTTCAGTTCACTCCCAATTGGACGACGTTTCGAATGACATTTGCTCGAGCACCCCCCACCTATCTTCAATACCTTCAGCGTGCCCTTCACCCGTCTCCGAAACCCTCAATCATCAGCTCTCTCCATATTTTTTTCGGAATAAATTTTTGTCTTCTTTATGAAACCATTAGTGAAAAAAAAAATTTTCATACAAAATTTTTCAGGAGGAAATTTTTGGGGAAATCTCAAAAACTACCCTAAATGTGGCAACACTGTGTACATACCTCGATACTGCCGGTTGAGTTACATAATCGATTCATACATGTCAACTTTCTAAAATGTTGCCAACTGCCTCAAAAACATGATTAAAATTTTCAAAAACACCCAACAACAATACAAAATGGCCGCCAACTCGTTTGACAGATACATTATAGAAAGTTTTTTAATTTTACCATTAACTACAAGATATACCGCTCCTGATGACGTTTAGATGTTCCATCTCACTCATACCCAGGCGAAATTAATGCCCCTGAAAAAGGACCATGTCGCGAAAATCACTTTTTCTTTGATAAATTCCAGTGTTGCCAGTGCCCGACAACAAAAATATCCAAATGTCATTTGTACAAGTAAAACACGTAGTCGCTCATACTCGGATTTTGCAAAAAGTCCGTATTTCGATTTTTTTATTTTTGGGGTAAATCTTGAAATTTCCCCAAAAGTGGGGTATTTTTTTTATCACCAATTTATACCTCGAGTTTATGCAAACAATCGCTTCATAGAAGTCAAAATGCTCCGATGTTGCCAACTGTGAGAAATTTGAATTTTAAAATTGGGTTTTTTCGTACCTCAAACCGAATGGCTGCCACGACAGCCGCCATCTTGAATTTTTAAAAACCACTTTCGTTCTATCAAAATTAAGGGTAATTCTGGGCGGAAACAGGAAAAAAATATTATCGTCAATTACCCCGTTCCGGAGCTGTGGTGCCGCGGTTTGGGGTCGAAAAATCAAAAATTTTAAAAATCTAAATCTCGGCCGCCATCTTGTTTTTCCAATTTTTTCCACTTTTTTTATTAATCGTTTATTAATTTCTTAAATATTTGCGAGTTTTAATGAAATCGGTTGGAAAAGAAGCCCGAAGGTTCCTTTCACGGGCGCGATGGTGAAGGACGGCCTTCAACATCGGCTACTCCTTTGGAAGAAGAAATTCTGCAGCATTTCGAGGAAGACCCAACAACTAGTTCTCGCCGCGACCGTGCTGGAGCAATTTTTGATGTCAATCATTGAAAGGTGTGGGCTGTGGCGAACTAAACGCAGAATGCGTTGATAACATTGAGACATTTCTGTAGGCTTGTGAAGAACAGTTGTAGATTCATTTGACTATTCAATAACCTAAACGAGTTCAGTTGTTCATGGACTATTCAAAAGCACTTTGCAATGGTGAGTGTGCCGGAAGTTAAGTGATAAAAAACTTGCCTGTACCTACCTACCTACTGCCTGCATCTGCGCCGCTGCGCATACAAGTAAGAACATAAACACTTTAATCATAGGATTAAGACAGCCACCTTTACACAAAAAATTAAAATCAAGAGGTAGGTATAACGCAGAACCTAGGTACCTACCTAGTGCGAGTTTTTGTCAAAAGAACCGCCATTGAACGTTAGAATTCACCAGTCCTAGGGTAGGTAGGTATAACGAGTAAGGTGCCTAGTAACTGTTTATTAAGCAGACGGTATCATGTAGCTATTTTATCATCGATGTAGTATTTTATTAATCAGTACCTAGGTAGGTGTCTTAATACTCATAATATGTACAACTTTCCAAATAATAAAATGGATACGATTGGCACAATATGAGTAGATATTGGCATTCTTGGCGGCATTTGTCAAAGGCGGCCCGCGGCGTTTGCAGATGCCGCGTATTTTTATGGGTTGCCACCTATTGCTATTGTACCTACTACAGTCAATCACATAAGCCAATGCAGTTAAAGTAAACATACCAAACTCGTCACGACATTTCACTTTTGCGTACAATATTTTCATTGTTGCTTATATCAAATCACTCACAATGATCTTTTTTCCTAAAGTAAAACTTGTTAAGTTTATATTACACACAAAACCAATTCAATTTTAGCAGTTTACGTAAATATTTTAACAAAAATCTAGTCCACAATCGTAAAATAAAACCACAGAGTATTGACCTACTATGGAGCTTGACATAAGATATAGACTAAATGCCTATAAGTGCTGAAAACGAAAAGTGAACCATAGAGTGAATGTTATGAACGAGTAAGAACGAGTTTAATCGATTCTAAAATTCGGGTAAAATCGGAAGTAATTTTTGTAAAGGTCAGTGTATTGTCTGTGTCTCTTTAATTTCTCTCGTTTAATTTTGTTATCGTTATTAAGTAAGGCGCATCCGATGCCGGCATCGTTTTTTTTAGCATCGATTCGACTGTGGAATTTGCCAAAATTAGGTACCAGCTGGAAGTCTGCGTATAGAGATACTCAGTAACGATGCCATAATGATAATATTTGCTGCCTATTTAACGAATCGACTTCTACTCATATAAATTTTTAACTAGTAGACGTCCGTGGCTTCGCTTGCGTGATACCTAAACTAAGTATAAATAAGCGTTGGGAAGGACATTGGCGTCCTTTCCAACGTTTAACTATCATCATATCAAATTTCACCGATACCAAGAGGGAGCGAGCGAGCGAACGATACTTTCGGTCTTCTTCGGTTTGTGGTGCCAGTGCCGTGTGCCGATGCGCCGCGCTGTCATTTCGCCGCCGCTTTCCGTTGCGTGGTCAACTGTCTCGCTCGCACTGCACTGGTCTGATCGTTTGATGCGGGTGTCGCGGGGTCATTCGTTTCGTTGCTTCTTTTGATGTTGTACGTGTCGGGTGTTCTCTGGTGCTCTTTATTTTTATTTTCGACGACTTGGCTTGTTTATTGGCTTTTTGGATTTTTTTTGGATGAGCACTCCCCCTCCCTCAAATAAAACTATTTCTTACTCTTTAGGTAATTTTTGGCTATTGTCATCAATTCATATATATTTTTATAAAAAGCTTTATGTTATTTTAAATCAGATATAACCAGATAAAACATCATGTAACAAAACTTGCTACAAAGCTTAAATGTAGTATCTGATTTCAAAGGTGAAATAATATCGTTTTCAACGATAGAAGGTTGTTTTTAAAATCACTCTATTTCGATAATCGATTTAAGAATGTATTCATTCAATCGTCCATTCACAATCTACCTGCTTCTGCTTCCCATCACTATGAGTACAATGACAAATATGATCACGTGATCTGACGCCATTTCTGTTTACAAATACTGCATTGGGATATGGTATGGACTGTAGGTTAACATCAAAACTAGTACCACAGCCTTGAAGTAGTATCTCTTTAAACTGTGCTAGTACCTACAGCCTACATAAGTTAAATTATTGTGATGTTCGGTTGCGACTCTCGGCGCGGGGTCTGGGTTTGAGTTCTGCGTCTGTCATAAGATTTTTCAGGTTTGAGTTTTATGTAAAGAAACTTTCAGTACAGCCAAGAGGTCCATCTCGTTTCACGCTGGTGTTTCGGCAAGTAAGTAGTCCTGGTTATTGTAATTATTATTATCAATAACATGAAGACGTGATAATAATCGTAATAACTAATAACCCCATTAAAAAAACGTGGAGGGTACCAGAATTTTCTAGTCAGAAGTCATGTTTTGAACCGAACCAGGAATCGAACTCACAACCTCGATAACATCTGTGACAAGTTGCACTTACTTGACGTGTTCGTCAGTGACGTCATGCGCTTTTTCAGAAGACGGCCGCGGCCGGCGGCGCGGCGGCGCGGGCGCGGGCGGCTCGGCGCGGCGGCACGATACTTAATACCTATTGTCTTCACTTGTAGTTTGTACTAGGGCATCAGGAATCGAAACGGAATTTTGATACATAGAGATAATATTTTATTATTATTATCTCTATGTTTTGATATTGCGCGGGTTGTTAGGGTTGCCAAAATTAATTTTCCTTAATTAACTAATTAATTTTGTATGGAAATTTTTAATAATTAATTTTGACTTTTTAACTACGCCAATATGTTTACCAGGTCAAAATTACATGGGTAGCCGCGGGCTTGTTATACTAATTACCCGACACCTTGTATTATATACAGTGTGTCCGGGATCGAATTAGCGATATTTTAGGGACATATTCTACAACTCATTACCTCTCTGAAAATACCACTTATTAGGGCCTGCCCCCCTCCCCCTCCCAGGGACAGCCATTTCAATTTGGTGTGCGTTTTTGTGGGTATGTGCGCACAAAAAATGTAATAACTCGAAAGTCTGCTGATGCACAGGTCTTCAAATGACCTTATTCGATTGGATACAATATTCTCCATCATTAAATACCAAACAATAGAATAAAATGTTAAAATAACTCGATCAAAAATGCTTCGGAAAAAAAATATTTTTTCAAAAATATTGAAAACTACAAGTTTTTGCTGCATTTTGCAAAAACGAGGTCATTAAGACCACATTATTAAGTATTAAATCGACAGCTTTTGAGATAAGCAACAAAACGACATAAAAAATTTGACTGTAAGTTACTTACTTCTGGAGATATTGGTAATTGTAAGTACTTCGTCCCCAAGCATGAATTACGAGTATTGAACCCAAATTTAAGATTCATCATTTTTTTACTGCAAATAAGGTAAAAAAATCTTAACTTTATAATTTAATTTTTGTTAGTTATAAACTCAATAACTCAATAACTCTAAAGATATCCTAAAAACTAGGTTATTTCCGCCACAAACCGAAATTACCATCTCTGTTCTGTTAGCTAGTTGCTTCATGTTGGGAGGATAGTTGGATCATGTCCAAATACAACTTATTTTATCTGCAACGGACAAGATCGTCTCCAATAATTCTTTTCTGGTATTTGGTACCATATAAAAGACCTTCGCTTTATGAAGCAGAAGGTCCTCATAAAAAGAAGTCCAAAGGTGTAAGGTCTGGAGAATGAGGTGGCCATTCCATTGAATTGCTGCCACGTCCGATCCAAGGCGAATAGTTGACATCTAAATGCTCTCTTATGGCTATAATAATACCGAGTAGGCATGTCTTTAAACTTAGCAAACATCACAAACCTGAATCACAAACAAAAATGAGTAATAACTTAAGTAGCGATCATAACGCCTCCTCGCCAGGAACAACAAAATAAAATTTCAGATATTTCAATTTTTTATACGAATTTTTAATCAGTTGAAGTAGGGGTCCGATCCTTAGTTTTAACCTCATTCGCTGACTAATCAAAAAAAATATTATTATTACCTGATCGCCCGAGGTATGCGATGGAAACCCACATTCGAATAACATAAGAACTTACGCGCTCGCGGTTAAGTTATGTTTAAACAATAATATCTCCAAAAGTAAATAACTTACAGTAAAAAATTTTATGTCGTTTTGTTGCTTATCTCAAAAACTGTCGATTTAATACTTAACAATGTAATCTTAACGACCTCGTTTTTGCAAAATGCAGCAAAAACTTGTAGTTTTCAATATTTTTGAAAAAATAATTTTTTTCCGAAGCATTTTTGGTTGAGTTATTTTAACATTTTATTCTATTGTTTGGTATTTAGTGATGGAGAATATTGTATCCAATCGAATAAGGTCATTTGAAGACCTGTGCATCAGCAGACTTTCGAGTTATTACATTTTTTGTGCGGACATACCCACAAAAACGCACACCAAATTGAAATGGCTGTCCCTGGGAGGGGGAGGGGGGCAGGCCCTAATAAGTGGTATTTTCAGAGAGGTAATGAGTTGTAGAATATGTCCCTAAAATATCGCTAATTCGATCCCGGACACACTGTATATATATCCATCCACCAATATATATAATCCACCCCAAAGGGAGTAAAGTCGTGGTTGGATATAACTACGGATTGATGGGATATTTTGGAGTGGCATTTCATTTAATTGAGGACATGAAGAGTGACATAACTACTATTTTATTTAAGGAAATCAATGGGTTCTTTTACAGGACTTTTGAAATAGGTACTTAATACTGCAGACTAATTCGCTGACAAAAGCTAGTAAATTTATATTCCAACACTTGAAAGTATCTCTATAATCAGAAATTCAATGGGGTTTACTTATACTGTACTACTGTATTTTACTGTATTACTTAGCAAAATGGAAATTATTAAAAAAAATTTCAATAATTGAAAATCCAGTATGAAACTGGAGTTTGAAAATCTAAAAAAAAGGTGTTGACTGTTTTGGTAATGTTTAAGACAGTAATGTTTAAGTTGCGTAGCATATTTCAATTGGAAAATAATTTTATTTTGTTTGTTTGAAAATTAACTAGTTATTATGTTGTACCTACCATATAAATGCTAAAGTATATTCACAATAATTTTCAGAGAAGGGCTTGCAGTGCACAAACCACAAAACTGGTTGACAAATATTATATTAAACCAAATTTATGACACGATGAAGGCAAGTAAACGTTTATTTGTTTAGTTAGAACAGATAATTTTTTAGAGTTTTGTAATTCCCAAAAAGCTCTATGATGGGCTAGTTGATGACTTTGTCCGAATCAATTTAGATTTATTTCCCATAGGAGTGCTTTGATTTTCTGGAATAAAAGAAATCTTAAGCTATGTTTGTCTAGGATGCAAGCTTCTGGTTTTGTCTAGAATGGTTGGGCTGTGAAAAGGTAACAGACACAGTTACTTTGGTGATCTATACTAATAAATAAAATTGAAGTGTCTGTCTGTAATATCGAAATAACTACCTCATATTAAGCTCATATGGTTATTTGAACGTTACCATAACCGAATCACACGTTTTTAAAATTTTTGTCTGTCTGTCTGTCTGTCTGTCTGTCTGTTTGAACGGGCTAATCTTCGGAACGGCTGAACCGATTTTGACGGGACCTTCACATACAAGTAGAGAATTAACCAGGGAGTAACATAGGCTACTTTTTCAACCGACTTTCAAAAAAGGAGGAGTTGTGTTTTTCTACCTATGTACACCGATATCTCCGAGATTTCTGAACCGATTTGCGTAATTTTTTTTTTAATCGATAGAGAAACATTGCGACCCTGTTCTATAAAAAATTTGGATTCCAACTCCTCAATCCTGATGCTGTAGGGGACCTGATTCCCAAAAATAATGGGTTTTAGAAACTTTCGGTTATTTAAATTGGTATTGGGGGTACCAATTGGGGTTTTGGGGACGGGTTTCTACAGATAAGCTACTTTTTGTTCTGGAAAATCAAAAGTTCCCACGGTATTTTTAAAAACCTATATCCACACGGGCGAAGCCGTGGGCATCATCTAGTCTATAATATAATAAAACTGTAACAGATCCAATTCTGTACATTAAAGATATTTTGAAAATTTCTTTTGGAGGGCACTCTATAATCGATACTGAAGCCAAAACTGCAATTTGTTTCATTTTTGTCTGTCTGTCTGTCTTTCTGTCTGTCTGTCTGTCTGTCTGTCTGTCTGTCTGTCTGTCTGTCTGTCTGTCTGTATCTTGGCCGCGCATCACGCCGAAACTACTGAATGGATTCGAATGAAACTTGGTACGATTTGAGTTTATACTCCGAGGTAGGACATAGGATACTTTTTATCCCGAAATTCAGCACGGTTCCTTTGGGAGAGGGGATGAAAGTTAAAATGTGTATTTAGCTGTAATTCATTAACGCGTTGTTCGATTTCACTCATTCCTTTTTTGTTAGAAAGGTGGTACTTTATATATTGTCCCGTAAATATTTCAAGGTCATAGGTTTTTTAGTTCAGAAATGACAGACATTACAATCCTCAACATTGGGTTCATATAACTTGGGACCCGGATCTTTGAACGTACGGCTTATTTTAAACTGGTGTGCGTTTAAATTTATGTTTGTCAGTATGTCTATTTGTTCCAGCTAATCTCCAAAACGGCTGGATCGATTTTAATGAAACTTTCAATGTTATAAGGAGTAACATTTAGTTTATTAGATTCTTTATAAAAACCTATATCTACGCGAACGAAGTTGCGGGGATCAGCTAGTTATAAAATATAAGTATAATAAATTTTTCTGAGTTTTTACGTTAACTCTCTCGTAATTACGAATTTAGTGAATTTGGAGGCAAAAACAAACTCATCTATTCCAATCATTGATGAAAGGAGCACTAACGACCTACTTATCTGACTGTACCCAGTCTCCTTCATTAACTGCTGAAACGTCTTATATAGTTACCAAGTTATCTGAGCTGAAATTGTCTGACAATTTGTACCAATTCAATGACTCCCAGCTAGAGTAAGGCAACATCATAGAAATATATTATCAAGAATGGAATGGCAAAGTGGAAGGAAAACGTGTGCATAATTTGATGTACCAAATTTCCTAAATTACACTCAGTATGGGCCGAAATGTTGATGTAATTTATTTGTTTTAGTGCACAAAAATGACCGAGAATAATTATAATAGGTTGTAAAATAATATCATGTTTGATGTCACACATTTGCTTAAATGTTTCTGCAATAATTTCCAGAAGAAGGACTTGCTCGTGGAACTCAGTAGGACTTCCTCGGAAAGCTGTATGCTGCAGATGGTGCAGGGTAGTGCGAGTGCCACAAAAGTGACAGAAATGCTTTTAAACCAAACTTACGACAATATGAAGGCAAGTAATAGTAGTTTATGAAACGGTTGCATAATAGAGGTTATTAAAACACGAGTGTTAGTTTAAAAAACGAGCCGCAGGCGAGTTTTTTAATAGTATTACACGAGTGTTTTAATAACTAATTATGTAGAGTTTCATACACTACTTTATCTAAGCTCATCAATAGGTATCTTACGTATAAAAGAAAAGACTAAGAAATTAACAAAATTATTTATTATAATAAGTATTCATGTTTTGGATATTGCAATTTATAAATGTACTCAATTCTTCAGGGGAGAACGTTTTTGCATTTTTTCCCTTAAAGCCCTGCGATTTTCTTTTTAAAACAGCAATCAGTCTTGTGTATTTAATAATATCGATTTGGTTGTAGATACTCAATATACTTTTGAGCATTGAGTATTTAGCCCATAAGGACAAAGACTTAAATTTATTTGATAATTCTTGGAAATATGCTAGCATTACATTTTCTGAAAATGAAGTGGTTTTTTTCAAAATTTTCCAACTCATAAAATCTTGGTAACATTTATCGTAAATTTTCTTTGATTTTGCTGGCAAAAGATTATTTGTCATTCCCGATGCTATTTCCAGAATGTCTGGTGGAGTTAAATTCTCTTCAGTATCACTGCTAGACATTTTTCCGCGCAACAAAAATCACTTGCAAAATTTTGAGTTACAAAAACTGAATAGTAAATAAATAATAAATTAAAAATTTAAATAATAGGCGCCAAAATTCAATTGTCAATTTCGAATGTGCGGTGCGTGCAGTGCGTCTATGGTCAATTATGGTAGCACTACACTCTGTCCTCTGGCCGCATCTTGCTACCGCCACACTTTCGCAGTAGTAGTAATAGGGTAACTTTGATAGCGGGATAATCATTGTAAGTAACAAAATTAAACTAACTAACTATTGTAAACTAACTATTGTACCTATTTCTTTTAAAATGTTTCTTTTGTTTAATTTATGTTTTTTTGGTGTACAATAAAGTATTAAATAATAATAATAATAATAAACACCCGGCATGGCTCAAAAATACCAGAACCCAGTGCCTGTACTATAATGTAGAAAAAATTATTTTTTAACATTGTTTTGCAATAATTTCCTAACAAAGTAGTGTTATAATGAACTTTTTTAATTTTTTTTTTAAATATTATAGATGTATGTGAATAAAGTAGTCCAATATATGACACATTTTGATTTCATATTCGGAATTTTATGATATGAGAGTAGATAAATATTTTTATTTTTGTCAAGTTGATGCCTGTGACTGCGTCCATGTGGATTTGTTTCTAAAAATCCCATGGAAACTATTTTTTTTCCCTGGATAATATTAAGTATATACATATCTCTGAAATCCATCTTTGAAAGCTAGCTATTTCTGTGACAAGATTTGTCAAAATTGGTGTAATGATTAGGCTGTAAAAATGCTCTGATATGAATGGTTTTAACTTTTTATGCAGGAACACATAAAATTCCCAGAGCTAATAATGGCTGTGAAAGTCCCCTTAAAATCAGTTCAGCCATTCAGAAGAGTTGGTGTCCCAACTGATACTGGGTGTACTTGAGTGGCGATCTCGCACTAGCAAACGAAGCGTGGGAAGACTCCGCACTAGATAGACGGACGATCCGACGACGCAATTTTTGCATGTTATATCCATTAAAATCGGTATTTGTAATGTCGGTTAAAAAAAAATAGCTGTTTAAGGAATTTCGAAAAAACTACTCCCAAGTGGGTTAAATAGGGTATGAGATTTGTGTGAATTCACGCGGGCGAAGTCGCGAGCATCAGCTAGTAATATATAATTAAACTAGCATCTGCCCGCGGCTTCGCCCGCCTGAATTTCGGTTTTAAACAAATCCCGAGGGTATCGTGGATGGAATGGGACCCGGAAGGTTCCCATTCCCTTTTCCAACCTTTATATCTACTATCAAGGAAGTTCGTTAAAGTAATCTACCTATAGCTGAAGCTATAGATTTCGGGATTTTAAATCCCGTGGGAACTGTGCATTTTCCAGGATATAAAGTAGCCTATGTGTTGCCAATGCATGCAACACAGGAAACTATTGCAATAATGTGTTATGTGAGCGTGATTTACCTAAGAACAGTCAGCGCCCTCTATGGCGTTTTTGGAAGTTTATATCTATTTTAGTCCGACAGGAATACTATAATAGTATTCCTGTCGGACTAAATATCCGGGATAGAAAGTAGCCTATGTGTTAAGTCAGGGCATAATCTATCTCCATTCAAAATTTCAGTACAAATCAAATACAATCAATTTCAAATCAGTACAGTAGTTGTGGCGAAGAAGAGGAGTAAACATACACACACACACACACAAACTTTCGCCTAAAGGCGATATTATAAATAATATTATAGTAGGATTCTATCCTGACTTACTAACCAGCTTTTGCCCACGAATTCGTCCGTATGGCGTTACATTTTAAAAATTCGCCGGGAACAGTTTGTTTTCCCATGATAAGTCTTTAACTGTATCTGATGATTTTTCGATTATAATAAAATGGATAACTTTCATATTACAGGTCGAATATGCTGCACAAGTTTTCAACAAAGTGGTGTTTGCGGCCTTGACGAATAAGATGACGACACATGAGAAAAGCTACAAAATATATAGTTCATAAATATTGTGTTTCATAATGTTCACATTGATAATGATTGCTTCTTCACTGCTAAGATCATCTTTAATCTTATTCATCGTGCCATTCTTGTGGCTAGTTATCTTACATTTTATCATTAAATTCAACTCATTTAGGGCCTGTTTCACAACCTTCTGATAAGTGTCGGATAGCTTATTCACAACTTTTGTCTTTGTCACTTTACATAAAGTAAGAAAGTGACAAAACTTACGTTTATCCAATAGAAAGTGGTGAAACAGGCCCTTAGAGTTTTGGAATAATGCACTGAAGAAACTACAATCAATAAAATTCGATGCTACTGACTCGAGTGAAAGTAACATGGCATCAAAAACTGTAAAGCATCTTTGGTCTTTGTTAAAACTTCCAGACGTTAAGCGGTGTTTAGATTAGCAAGTAAACTTGCAAAAGTTGACTTCCGCAAGCTATTTCTACAGTGTAAACAGTCACGGCAAGCTCATTTCCACAAGTTTTGTAACTTGTAGGACTTGCCTTTTGACAACTTAATTGTATGAGCTCAAGGGAGCTTAGGAAAGACTAAGAGTTCCCACGGGATTTTTAAAAACCAATATGCAGGCGAACGAAGTCGCGGGCATCCGCTTGTTTTTAATACTATCTACTTAATATTATAAGTATAGCAGCAGCACATATTTTTCTACAGCTTGGCATGATTTATTTCAACTGTCTGAATCTGAGTCCTCTATCAAATGACTTGCAAGCAGTAAATGTACTAGTGTAAACACTTTTCCAAGTACTTGCACAAGTTATCTTGCACGCTACTTGCAGAAGCAACTTGCGATAGAAATATTGCGCGTAGTGTAAACAGCTCTGCAAGTACTTGCGGAATAACTTGCGAGAAGTTCTTGCTAGTCTAAACACCGCTTAAAGTCTCAAGCGTTTGAACCAGCATCCCCTGGAATACTTTTTCTCTCAAATTAGAGTTCAGTGTTCAATTTGTACAGTGATTTCAATTCAAAACATTAATTAATTATATTATGACAACTAGATAATGTTTGTATGTAATCTTAATAATGACAATGCTGGATATTCTCAGCGGTTTTAATTAATAGACCAAAATTTAACATTCTATTTGATAACTTTACTTCAAAAGTTGAAAATTTAAGTTTTATCGAAAATTGTGTTCCTTCAGAAAACATTTTTCAGACCCAGGCTGTGTCTTATATTGCTGGTGTAATTTCCAGATTTGTTTCCAAAACTTGATTGTAATGAATGTCAAGATTGTAAAAATGCACTATTGTCTAATGAAATTGAGCCATTTCATTTTGTGATAGAAATTAAAAATATAATTATAGTAGTTTATGAAACGGTTGCATAATAGAGGTTATTAAAACATGAGTGTGAGTTTAAAAAACGAGCCGCAGGTGAGTTTTTTAATAGTATCACACGAGTGTTTTAATACCTAATTATGTAGAGTCTCATACACTACTTTATCTAAACTCATATTTTAAAGTCCAAACCATAAAATCTTGGTAATATTTGTCGAAAGTTTTCCTTGATTTTTTTGGCAAAAGATTGTTGGTCGTTGCTACTTCCAGAATGTCAGGTGGAGTTAAATTCTCTTCAGTATCACTGCTAGACATTTTTCCGCACAATATATATATTCCCGTGATGTGTGCACTCAAGCCTTTGTATTCATTCTTCTTTCTGAGCTGAGTGGACCAGCTTGTACAACAAGTTAATGTTTATTTGTGTTATTTATTCATTATTGTAATTTAAAGAAATCCTAATAATAATTAATATTTCTTTTAAGTTAACATGTATGATATGGTTTGATAACATGTATAATAGGTATAAGGGGACCGCTATCGAAATTTTAAGGCTATTATTATAATACTTAAACACAATATGTGGGGATTACGCATGCCGCTTATGTACTATGTATTTACTCGCCAGCGTCTTATGTACTATGTACCTACTTACACTTCAGTGTCTCGCAAGCGGCGACGCTAACGGGTCGCGCGTCTATTAAACAGATATACCTACCAGTGCAGTGTGCTTATTCATTTCACCATCAAGGTTCACCCTCTCTCCGACCTTCTAGCATTCATCCTAGACCAGCGCAAGGCATCCCCTACAAATTGGTGACCCCGGACTAACATATATAGTGAACATCAAGATGGCTACATCTCCGGCACATGTACCCGTGGCACCATCGGCAGCCTCGACGGAGTTGGCAGCGATCACCCTCACGTCTAAAATACCCGATTTTTGGACTGACCAGCCTAGGGTTTGGTTTATAAGGACGGAGGCCATGCTGGCACCGCAGAAGCTGTCTGACGAGGCAAGGTACGATATAGTGGTGTCAAAATTGAACAAAGAGGCCATACAACAGGTCTCTGATCTCCTGATAGAACCGCCAGCCACGAAGAAATTCGACTCTTTGAAGGCACGCTTGCTAACTATATATGAAGAGTCCAAAAACAGGCAACTACAAAAGCTAATTAGCGAAATGGACTTGGGCGACCAAAAACCCTCCCAGCTCTTGCGGCGCATGAGGGAGCTGGCCAAAGACAAAATACCGGATGATACATTGCGAATCCTTTGGCAGGGTCATTTGCCCAGCGCAGTACGTGCGGTTCTAGCCGTCTCAGAAACGAAGGAGCTAGAACACTTATCAACGATTGCGGACAACGTGTTCGAGACCACCCGCAGCGCTCAGATTAGTGAAGTATCCCAACAGCCGGCTACATCCAAGGACACAGACATAATCATAGCGGAAATAGCAAAGCTCAGCGTGAAGGTTGCCAATTTGGAAAGAGCACGTCCACGGTTCCGCCAACGCTGGAACAGCCGTTCACGTTCCGCATCCCGGAACCGTAACCGCGACCCTTCAGCACCGCGGCGGACACCAGATTCACCGGGTTGGCTGTGCTTTTACCATCATCGTTTCCGCAACAAAGCACGGAAGTGCGTGGAGCCATGCGCTTGGAAGAAACAGGAAAACTAGAAGTTGTACAGGTAGGAGAGGCGGATACCTGTGCTATTGCAGCAACGCACCGCCTACGTGTTACAGATGTAAGTACAGGACTTAAGTTTTTGGTGGACACAGGTGCTAACGTTTCAGTGATCCCGGTACCAAAAAAATTTTCTAGTGCACAGTGTACAGACTATAAACTATACGCGGCCAATGGAGCCGAAATAAAAACTTTTGGTGTAAAGACAATGGTTCTAGATTTGAGTTTACGCCGTTCATTTAGATGGGACTTTATAATAGCCGACGTCACACAGCCAATTTTAGGAGCTGATTTTCTTAGCCATTTTGGACTATTAGTTGATTTAAGGTCACGCAGATTGGTGGATACACTCACTAACCTAAATGTTGTTGCATCTATCAGTAAATATAGCGACCATTCAATTTGTACATTAGATAAGAATCACCCTTATTGGGACGTAATAAGTAAGTACCCGGATATTACAAAACCTGTTAATTATAAGGATACACCTAAGCATAATATATTTCACTATATAGAAACGACTGGTCCTCCTTTACATGCGCGAGCACGTCAATTACCGCCAGATAAGTACAAAAAGGTTAAAAACGAGTTTCAGGCTATGCAGGAAGTAGGTATCTGTCGGCCTTCGAAAAGTCCGTGGTCTAGCCCGTTACACGTGGTACCCAAGAAAAATGGGGAAATTCGACCATGTGGGGACTACAGACGGTTGAACGCGGTTACTAAACCAGATAGATACTCTTTACCGCGGTTGCGCGACTTTACGTACATGCTAGACGGTAAGACGATCATGTCACGGCTCGATGTTATACGTGCATATCATTGTATCCCAGTTTTCCCGGAAGACATCGAAAAAACTGCCATAACGACACCTTTTGGGTTGTTCGAGTTCCCTAGGATGACTTTTGGGTTACGTAACGCTGCGCAAACCTACCAGCGTTTCATGGATCAAACAGTTCTACAAGGCTTAGACTTTTTATTTACCTATGTTGATGACGTCATTATAGCAAGCTCATCCGCTGAGGAGCATAAGAAACATCTAGATATAGTTTTTCAGAGATTTAATGAATACGGTATTGCTATAAATTTAAGTAAATGTTGTTTTGGTGAATCTAAATTAGAATTTTTGGGGTATGAAGTATCGAAAGACGGTATTCGACCTTTAGAGAGTAAAGTTCAAGCTATAAAAAACTTTCCGAAACCTAAAACAGTGGAAGAATTACGTAGATTTTTAGGAATGTTGAACTTTTACCGTGCACATATACCTAAGGCTGTCGAACAGCAGATCATTTTAAATTCTTATTTGCACAACGCAAAGAAACGTGATAAGACATGTATAACTTGGACACCTGAGGCTGACGAAGCGTTCGCGCAATGCAAGCTTAGACTGCAAAACGCTGTAACATTATCGCATCCGCGCAGTAATGTACCTATCGCACTTATGTCTGATGCATCGAATACGAGCGTAGGAGCAGTTTTGCAACAGTTTATAGACGGTAATTGGAAACCGTTAGGCTATTTTTCACAAAAGATTAGCGATACACAAAAACGTTACTCCACGTATGATAGAGAGCTTTTAGCAATATTTCTAGCAGTTCGATACTTTAAGGACCTAATAGAGGGTCGTGAGTTAGTTATCTATACTGACCATAGACCATTAATTTTTGCGTTCACGAAGACGAGATGCGAGAAGGAAACCCCAAGACGTATTCGTCAGTTAGCATTTATTAGCGAGTATACCACGGATATTAGGTATGTATGTGGCAACGATAATGTGGTCGCGGACACATTATCACGCGTGGAAACAATTTTTTGCCCGACTACGCTAGATTACGAACAACTTGCTGACTCGCAAATGAAAGACGAGTCGTTGTTGCAAATGATGCAATCACCGGAAAACGGTCACAATAACGCGAGTTATAACTTAAAGAAAATAATTATACCTACTTGTAATAAACCAATTTATTGCGAAGTTTCATCAAAAACGGTTCGACCATATTTAACACAAGATTTTAGAAAATTGGCATTTAACAGCGTGCATAATTTAAGCCACCCAGGGGTGCGTACGTCACGTAAAATGGTTAGTGAAAAATTTTTTTGGCCAGGTATGAACAAAGAAGTAGGCCAATGGGCAAAAGCGTGCATCCCTTGTCAGAAAACGAAGATTAGTAGACATGTTAAGTCAGAGTTTGGTCAGTACGAAAATGCAGGTCGTTTTGAGCACATCCACGTGGATATTGTAGGTCCATTACCGACTTCTCCACAAGGATTTAGGTACTGCGTAACAATTATCGATAGGGTAACTCGCTGGCCGGAAGCTGTTGCGGTCAAGGAGATTACTGCAGATGTCGTGGCTAAAGTTATTTACGAAAATTGGATAACTCGCTACGGAAACCCGATCCGCTTATCGAGTGATTTGGGAGCTCAATTTCAGTCCAGTCTTTTCACGAAATTAACGCAATTATTAGGTATTCGGAAGCTACGTACTACGCCTTACCACCCACAAAGTAATGGTGCGGTGGAAAGGTGGCATCGTTCGTTTAAAGTAGCCTTAACAACAAGGTTAACCGATAAATCTTGGGTAGATGAATTGCCCACAGCCATGTTAGGCTTACGTGCCGCTAGTCGCAGCGATAGCGGAGTGAGTGCCGCCGAGTTAACCTTTGGTAAACCCATGCGGTTACCGAGTGATTTTTTTGACGTCACGTCGGAAAAGGACGCATCCGACCCTCATAGCCTCGTGGAAAAGATACGGCAGACGATTAACAATTATCGTCCAGTCAGGCAAACACTAAGATCAAATCGTAATATGTTTGTTTTCGCAGATTTGGAACATTGTGACTATGTTTTCGTTAAGGACGACGCAGTGCATAGAGCGTTGAAACCACCTTACGATGGACCGTTTCGGGTAATAGAACGTAATTCAAAAGTATTTTTAATTCAATTTCCGAATCGTCAAGCTCGAATTTCAATAGATAGACTGAAACCCGCATACGTGTTGAACGAGGAACACTCGGATGAACCTAGAGGATGTCCTAGTAGCTCAAAAATTATTGATACGCGCGGTAGCGTTTCAAAATCGCCAACGCTTATCAATAAAACCACCAGATCAGGCCGCATTGTAAAGAGGCCAGTTCGTTTTGCTGATCTTTAATTTTATGATCTTTCTTAAGTAGGTATAGCTAGTAATCAATTGTTGGTTGCATACGTTGGTAACATCTAAGTTGATTTAGCGCAATTACTTTTGCCAATCTTTCGTAAAACTTTTAGTTATTAAGACACGGTGAGATTTTTACATTAGGGAAACTAGGCGTCCAATGCAAGCGATGATATCGCTAGGCGATGCGACATAAATTAGCTACGCATACTCACGGAAATCAAACCTCGCATCGCGTAGCGATGTGACATCAGCCTTAGCTCTAAAATAAAGTAGGCTAAGATATTACTTTGTAAGCATTTTTATTATTATATATACAGTGTTTTACATCTTTATACTCATTATTACACACAATTTTTAAAGTGGTTCTTTCGTTATAACAACCATTGTTCATTTTATTCCTATAAACATGGAAAATCCTATAGTAAGGAAGTAGAAAATAAAGAAGTGATTATTGCCCAAAATGGTGCAAACAACGCCGAAGTCATGGCAAAATTTAGAGTACAAAGTGGAAATTTTTGCCCTCATTACCATATTAATTATGTGCTGTATCGGAGCTATAATTTGTGCGATCGCCTGCAAGCGGTTTGGGAAACACACCAAGGAAGCTTTTGTAAAAGACATTGTTTCACAAATGGAGAAAGCTCAACCAACTAACGGACAGAGTACAACTTATATGTAAGCTGTAAGGATCATTTTTTTTTTGTAAAAAAAAAAAACACGTTTTCTGTATTTTACTAATTATTGTTTCATTCTATAGCGTTAGTTTTATAACTATGTGCTAGAATAAGTCGTAATGCAGTGTCACATTTCAAATATTGTTCAGTGTTATTATAATGAACTCGCTTGCGAATTCAGCGTTTCGCATTATCATAACAACGGCATCTGTTCGTACCTACATGTATCATAGGTGCAATTATTTAATTTGTTAAAGACGTTTTCAACTATGAGTATGTAAATTGCTGTACCATTTTTGATGTATTTCCAAAAAAAATTTTTTTTTGTTAAGGGGGGAATATTGTGGGGATTACGCATGCCGCTTATGTACTATGTATTTACTCGCCAGCGTCTTATGTACTATGTACCTACTTACACTTCAGTGTCTCGCAAGCGGCGACGCTAACGGGTCGCGCGTCTATTAAACAGATATACCTACCAGTGCAGTGTGCTTATTCATTTCACCATCAAGGTTCACCCTCTCTCCGACCTTCTAGCATTCATCCTAGACCAGCGCAAGGCATTCCCCCAACACAATACATTACCTGCCTTCATCTCCGGAAGCGGTCCCCTTAGAGCGAGGCCGCACTGCGAAATTTATTCGCGCGAATTTTTTCGCAGAATTCTGTGACATATGGAAATGTATGAAGCTGCCCGCACTTGCGATTTAAAATTCGTGAAAAAAATATATTAAAATGCGGAAAATAAACCGCGCGAATATATTTCGCAGTGCGGCCCCGGCCTTACACTCGTTATAATATATTTAGTAAATTCGTATAAATTTAAGTGTATAGCATAAGCGCTTGTTCAGACACGGCGGAAACCGCGCGTTTACGGAGCGGTAATCGCGCGGTTATGTCTGAACGATTACTTTATAACTCATAAATAAGACCTGCGCGATTTCCATGCGTTTCTATAATCGCGCGGTTTCGCCGTGTCTGAACAAGCGCTAAGGGTCGGGGTATACTAACGGAGAGTCGAAGCGCACCGAAGCGTCAACCAAAAAATTTTCATGGCAAATTGGCACCTATCTCTACGAATCAAGGCACAACGAGTACGTACGAATCCCCACGCGCACCAATCTGCGCTAGCCGCGCGTATTCTCGCGCATTTGCTCGTCTTTTTATGTCTATAGAAATTTGTTTTGTTTAGTAGAGATGATAAAACGCGGTGACAGCCTAATGGTTAAAAGACTCTCTTTCTAATTTTTCTGAGTATACGGGTGGATTTCCCAACAGCAAAATTCGCACGGCATGGGTGAAATCGGTACTGTCCAACGTTAGTATAAAGATCTAATATTTTTTTCTAGGTAGAATAGGTAGATACCTATGCGAGACAATAAATATTTATTGATTAGGACTGCAGTTTAGGAAATAAAAAATTTTTAAAGCCCCGAATTTATCATTTCGGTAGCTGTCCTCACAACATTTTTCAATGTAATTTCCCTCATAAATCAAAAAGTATTGCTTTTTTAGGTACATGGCTACTTTTATTTAAATTGTGAATAGTGACAGTATAGTTATAAAATAATTTTATGATAATATCTACTTAGTTTAATAACTGGTAAGTAAAAATGCTTGTGTCCCAGAAAGTCCTCTCATTTCGGTGTTTTTTTTTTAATCGATTGTAGTTTTGCATAGGACAACTCTAGCTCCCCCCTCGTGCGCTTAAAATGTAGGTAACAGTGTGGTCTATGTGCTTATCGTAGGAGGAAATGCGCCGCTTGCCTGCGTGTTCCCGCAAAAAAAGTAAGTAGTTCAATTCGGTGGCATGTGACAAACTTCTTATCATTTCCGTGTACAGGTATAACTTGTCTTGCAATTAGTTAATACATATAAAAAACTATTCAAGAGTACGTAATGGCAATACGTTTATTTGTTTAATATTCATATCATCTTGTAATAAATAGTCTTCTTGTAATGCTAATTTTTGTCCGTATTTCTAATTTCGGTGTTATCATTTCGGTGGATTCGGTGGGCTAAATTGTCAACCGAAATGATAAAAAACTCACCGAAATGATAGAAATTCTCATTTCGGTTTTTTTAAATCTTAATTATCTCATTTCGGTGGATTGCTTTATCATTTCGGTGTTTAATTGTCTCATTTCGGTGGATTGTTTTATTATTTTGGTAGATTATTATTTGTTTCGATGAAAATTCAGGCCAGCAGGTAATTTTTTAACTAAACCACTTCAAAAAAAGAGTTTATGTATTTGACTCGTACGAATTTATGTATGTACTAGCTGACCCCCGCGACTTCGTCCGCATGGATATACGTTTTTATATAGGATCGGATTGGATCCCATAATCCTTTTTTGTACCAAAACTAAATGTAGACTAAGTTACTCCATATAACATCACTTATCTGCCATTGAAAGTTCCGTCAAAATCGATCCAGCCGTTTCGGAAATTAGCTGGAACAAATAGACAGATCGACAAACATAAATTTAATCGCACACCAGTTTAAAATAAGCCGTACATTCAAAGATCCGGGTCCCAAGTTATTTGAACCCGATACGAAGGGTTGTAATGTCTGTCTTTTCTGAAAAAAAAATACCTATGACCTTGAAATATTTACGGGACAATATACAAAGTACTACCTTTCTAACAAAAAAAGAATGAGTGGAATCGAACAACGCGTTAATGAATTACAGCTAAATACCCGTTTTAACTTTCATCCCCTCTACCAAGGGAACCGTGCTGAATTTCGGGATAAAAAGTATCCTATGTCCTACCTCGGAGTATAAACTCAAATCGTACTAAGTTTCATTTGAATCCATTCAGTAGTTTCGGCGTGATGCGCGGCCAAGGTACAGACAGACAGACAGACAGACAGACAGAGAGACAGACAGACAGACAGACAGACAGACAGACAAAAATGAAACAAATTGCAGTTTTGGCTTCAGTATCGATTATAGAATGCCCTCCAATAAAATTTTTCAAAATATCTTCAATGTACAGAATTGGATCTGTTACAGTTTTATTATATTATAGATGTATGGCCGCAATTATCTCAAAGACTAATGAACCGATTTTGATAATTTTTTCGCTATCGTAATTAACATACTTTCAGAGAGTTTTTAGTAACTATATTATACCTACGTTCAAATAATTCATATGTACAAATTGACATAAGTTTACACTTACTTATGTCATCAAAATATTGAACCTGTACACCGATTTTCCCCATATTTGGTTCTACACTAATTTTTTTTTTACTCAATAGAGAAAGTTTATGAAATGGTCGCAAAAAGAATACATGAACTGTTGGTAGGTAGAAGGTAGGTATTCAAAAACACTGAAAAATAAACGAAAACTAAACCAAAAAGGAAAATTCTAGTAGATAACGAGCGATATGTATATTAAAATATAGGTAAGTTTTGATTTTTGTTCATCAGTTTTTTGTAAAATCATCATGATCAACCCATTACCGGCTCACTGCAGAACACGGGTCTCCTCTCAGAGTGAGACGGGTTTTGGCCATAGTCTACCACGCTGGCCAAGCGGATTGGTAGACTTCACACACCTTTGAGAATGTTATGGAGAACTCTCAGGCATGAAGGTTTCCTTACGATTTTTTCCTTCACCGTTAAAGCAAGTGATATTTAAATATTTACGCACATAACATTATTTATTTTAAAGTGTCAGGTGAATTCAATGTTGAAATGTAATCTACTAATCTACTAACTATCATTGACGTATTTTTTTTAGAATGCCGAGACGAACATTGACCAAAGATGAGAGAAAAGAAAAAGAAGATTATACGAACAGAAAAAAAAACAACGAATTAAAAGCGATCGAGAAGAGTTTCTTAGAAAAGATAGAGAGAGATATGCAAGAAGAAAAGCTACAGGATTAATTTTTTCGAGGAGTGCATTAAATTCTCACAAGCTCCGAAATCTACGCAAAAAAAAAACGCAGCCAGTTCGAAAGCATATTATTATAAGAAAAAAAAAATACAAAATTCAAACCTTAGTGGCACACTCAATTATCAATGATGATTTAGAATCTAATGGAACTTCAAATACACAGTCAAATAATGCATCTGCATTATCTATACGTTATCATATTCTTGGTTGGTCACAGACTTTCAAACTGTATACTTTATTAGTCACTGTATGCATCATAATATTGATTTTTTTCTCTTCATTTAACGACAACTCTGAAATCTCAATAACTCCATAAAATTTGAAGCCCTTTAAGTGTCGCAATATATAGAGTTTACACTGTATTTAAGTAAGTGCAAAATTATTAGAATAGTAGAAATTAAAAGACTGATTATTGCTAAGCTAAGATTAAAATCGTTAATTAAAATTAATGTCTTTTCATTTAGTTTTATTCTATTCCTTTTATTGTAGGTAGGTGCATTTTTTTGTGTGAAATCCAGATGAATATCTAAAATTAAGTAGAACATACGTAACTAGGTTAACACATTGTCACTCATGATAGTATACAACCTTTCACACTTGCTAAGAGTGCATCTATTTAGTTAAAGTGTATGGTTGAGGCTGCTCAGTAGTATATTTAATATATTTTCAGTGAATTTTAATTTCGGTGGACAGTTCCTATCATTTCGGTGGCTACTTATATCATTTCGGTGGCTAGTTTTATCATTTCGGTGGCATTAAAATTTTAAACACGTATTCTCACGAGTTTATAAGACATATTTTGATGGTATTCAATAAGAGCATAAACAATAACAAGAAGAACAATAAACCATAGTTCAAATTTGAAAAAACTTAATAATAAAAAAGTCCACCGAAATTCAAGAAAAAACGGCTTTGTTGAAATTGCCCCATACAAGGTATAAGGAGACCGCTTCCGAAAACTTAGCGCTATTATTATAATACCTAAACACAATCTTATAAGGTTGGTATGTGCATTGGCGCGTGCGAGCGTTTGTAGGTACCTAACGGTACATAAATAGGTCACAACGTTCGTTGACCTCCAGCGTCAGCTGATTTTATTTGAATTAGGTACGAACTTTATAAAATGCAGGAAATATTTTTTTTTGCAATCACAGTTCTGTTTAACCACCCAAAACTAGTATTCCACAAAAAAATGTAATTTTTTTATAATAACTTTTTTCCACGTTTTTTTTATAGTATCTTATCAGTAACCATTAGTACTGTCACCTGTCGTCGTTTCCGAGAGCGTTCTCCTGATACCCTGTATATACGTTTTAGCTATTAAATATCACTTGAAAGCTGAAACAAACATGCATGCCTGAGAGTTCTCCACAATGTTCTCAAAGGCGTGCGCAGTCTACCAATCCGCACTTGGCCAGCGTGGTGGACTACTGTGAAACCTTTGCTCTGTAGTAGGCCGGTAATGGCTTGTCATGATGATGATTAATAGAGATAGACGCTTCGATGCACTTAGACTCTGTTTAGTATGCCCCGACTCCAATGAAGTAAAAATATGTTATTCCATAGTTGTCAAATTACTCAACATGTGTATTGGCCACAGTCACCTACCAGATGCTAGCTGGCGACATGGCTGAGCCCATCGGTCAGTGGTCTTAACAAGTTGCTACGTGTCTGCGAAGAATGTGCTGGGGAGCTTGGACTGAGTTACAACTCAAAAAAGAGCAAGATCCTGTTTTCAGGGGGAGGAGGAATAAAATAGCCACATATATGTACGTCTACTATACAAGGTGTAGGGTAAGTCCCATAACATCCCGGCAGGCTGAGGTTAGGACTTATGTGTGTATGTTCGAAAAAATATAACGAGCCTCGTAGCGTGATACCAGTGGGAGTTATCAGGACATTTAGAAATTGCTTAAAACTCCTCGGTGATAACCCTTAACAGCTGCTACAGCCATAGACGGCATTGAACCTGACCTAATTTTAATAAAACCTGACCTACTTTACGTTCCATCCAATCCGGAGTCGAGTAAGGTCAAAGACCGTCTTTATTTTTATGTGATTGGTGAACCTTTTTCCCGCCAAAAATTAATCGACCAATAAAAAATATTTACGTATGAAATAAACGATGCCTACAAAATGGCTGCCCGCCGCTGTAACTGAATAAAGCTGCGTACACATTCAACATATTTTTTTTGCACCTTAAGATCTACCAAATACGTGCATGCTACCTACCACCATAACCACTACAGGCCACTAATGTCCACTGCTGGGCACAGGTTTAACGTGCTAACCATGCTAACTGCTAGACCAACGAGGAAGTACTTGCACATAATAATAATTATGTTTGCTTCATTTATTGCACCAGAAATTGTTACTGTCGGGTAAATCGTAAGATTTTTTGCC
The DNA here is from genome assembly GCA_920104075.1 of Melanargia galathea. NCBI lineage: Eukaryota > Metazoa > Arthropoda > Insecta > Lepidoptera > Nymphalidae > Melanargia > Melanargia galathea. The sequence continues at coordinate 1,071,907 of CAKKTA010000001.1, forward strand.
TCGTCATGAATGACGATTCATATCATTGCTTAGAAATGAATGATGAATTCATTACGCTTAGATATTTTTCATATTATTATTCTCTAGTGTGAGTAAAAGGATGTTATGCGGAAGGATCTGAAAGCCACCGGATAATAATCCCAAGAAAAGTCCTACCAGGGATCACGACCCTCAGCAATGAGGAGTATGACATTAAGAAGTTCTCGTGCTATGCGACGCGATGGTGCAATGTTTGTGGTTGGTTACATGGAAATAAAAATCATTTGAAAAAAAAAATACCAAGGCAGCAGCAGTGTTGAACGTTTATCGAAATTTGATTAGTGTAGACACAGCTTAGGCTAGGAGTAGGTAATTTGGGAAACGATATTTTTTTCTATTCATATTCTATTCCAACTCACTTTAGCTAAAGATATGACTACAGTACAAAAGCGAAAATATGGAATCGATGTAATTTTTAAATAGCTATTCAATCATTGCATTGAAATTGATAACAATGGAGAGATAATCGAATTTTATTTGAAATTCTTTTTTAAATCTTGATTTCATTCCTCTGAATGATTATTTTCTTTTATAAGATGATGGTCTGCTGTAGAATTTGAGCCGCTTTCTACTAGCGTCAAATTCGAGCCGTTTATTGTCAAAGTCGAGCCTCGCTAAAAGATTTAACATTCTGGACTCTAATGGAATATGATCATTGATCATGGTACCTACACAATATCCAAAAAGATCAGCTCATCGCGTTCCATCTTTAGTTAAGTATTGCATTATTATTACCGCTGCTGCCCGATTTACCACCGAGAGATAAAATTCGATAGCAAACTCCTGAGACTTATTAAAATCATTAGTTAATTACAAATGCATTTCCCTATGTTATTCTTGGCTTCTACGCTGTTTTGTCGTCACTAGAATATTTTATAGCATCGCTGTCGCATAGCTATTATTTGAGTCGTGGCCCAAGTACCAGGGTTAGCATAAACTGGTATACCTAAACGCATTTTAGGTACGATCATTGACGAAGGGTGACTTAAGGTCCTTTTACACTTTGTTTAGTGATTATTGCGAATAATCAGTGATACTGATCAGTGATTAGCGAAGTAGAATGAAAAGGAGCGCATTCCACGGGATCTTCATCAGCTAATTCTTTAAGAAGTTGGTAGCTAGCTACCAACTTCTTAAAGAATTAGCTGATGAAGATCATCAATGGTTTCTACTTATCCACTTTCGTTCTTCCGACTACGGTCGGCCAAACCAAAAAAGCTACGGCTTTTTTTTGCGAGTTCTGATTCCACGTATTCTTCGATTTCTAACACCACCGCATTCCAAAAGCGATTAGGCCCGCTTGCAGAAGCGCTGGGTTATACTTTTAACCCAGAGTTAGCTGCTACTTTAACATAATTCGTATAAAACCCCTGTGAACATTTTAAAACTGGGTTAAACGTAACCCGTTTTACCCGATTTTAATCGATACATAGTACTGAATCGATCCAGTGGATCGATATTTCACCCTAGAAAATCAAGATTAGATTTTTTTAATTTTCGTGTTTATTTTCTGTTGTGATATTATTTGAATAGAATATCGAATATCGATTTTCTAAGGTGAAATATTGCTCCACTGGATCAATTCATATCATACTACATATCGATTTAAAAAAATCGATTTTTTGTTCAATAAATCGCGATCGCGAATCAGAAAAATGATAGATCTGTAAGATTTAGAAAAATGTCGATTTTTGTGAAGTCGATGTTCGAGAATCAGAAAAAAGGTCGAACTTTGAGAAATCGATCAAAAGATCTCGATTTCTCAGAAATCGATCTTTTTTGTTGACCTCAATTTTTTTGTGAATCGATTCATCAGACTTCAATTCAAATCAATTTAAAATCTATTTTCTCTGAAAAAATCGCCGTCTCTAGTCTGATTAACCTTACGATAGTAAATCAGTCGAGCGCGAGCGAGTTATTGCACTAAATCGCTCAATAAGCACTAGTCAAAGTGTAAACGGGTCTTAACTTCGTTTTTTCCTTTGACGACTTCCGAAATCCGAAGTTCCGATATTACCTATTTTAATTTTTAGTTTCTTATTGAAGTTTGTACTGTGAGGTTGTTAACGCGCAATATTATGATACTATGATTATGTGTGTGGGTGCTTGTAATGGTGTATTGAGGGACGCCCGAAGGTTGTTCAAGAAGCCCGAAGGTTCCTTTCACGGGCGCGATGGTGAAGGACGGCCTTCAACATCGGCTACTCCTTTGGAAGAAGAAATTCTGCAGCATTTCGAGGAAGACCCAACAACTAGTTCTCGCCGCGACCGTGCTGGAGCAATTTTTGATGTCAATCATTGAAAGGTGTGGGCTGTGGCGAACTAAACGCAGAATGCGTTGATAACATTGAGACATTTCTGTAGGCTTGTGAAGAACAGTTGTAGATTCATTTGACTATTCAATAACCTAAACGAGTTCAGTTGTTCATGGACTATTCAAAAGCACTTTGCAATGGTGAGTGTGCCGGAAGTTAAGTGATAAAAAACTTGCCTGTACCTACCTACCTACTGCCTGCATCTGCGCCGCTGCGCATACAAGTAAGAACATAAACACTTTAATCATAGGATTAAGACAGCCACCTTTACACAAAAAATTAAAATCAAGAGGTAGGTATAACGCAGAACCTAGGTACCTACCTAGTGCGAGTTTTTGTCAAAAGAACCGCCATTGAACGTTAGAATTCACCAGTCCTAGGGTAGGTAGGTATAACGAGTAAGGTGCCTAGTAACTGTTTATTAAGCAGACGGTATCATGTAGCTATTTTATCATCGATGTAGTATTTTATTAATCAGTACCTAGGTAGGTGTCTTAATACTCATAATATGTACAACTTTCCAAATAATAAAATGGATACGATTGGCACAATATGAGTAGATATTGGCATTCTTGGCGGCATTTGTCAAAGGCGGCCCGCGGCGTTTGCAGATGCCGCGTATTTTTATGGGTTGCCACCTATTGCTATTGTACCTACTACAGTCAATCACATAAGCCAATGCAGTTAAAGTAAACATACCAAACTCGTCACGACATTTCACTTTTGCGTACAATATTTTCATTGTTGCTTATATCAAATCACTCACAATGATCTTTTTTCCTAAAGTAAAACTTGTTAAGTTTATATTACACACAAAACCAATTCAATTTTAGCAGTTTACGTAAATATTTTAACAAAAATCTAGTCCACAATCGTAAAATAAAACCACAGAGTATTGACCTACTATGGAGCTTGACATAAGATATAGACTAAATGCCTAGTGCTGAAAACGAAAAGTGAACCATAGAGTGAATGTTATGAACGAGTAAGAACGAGTTTAATCGATTCTAAAATTCGGGTAAAATCGGAAGTAATTTTTGTAAAGGTCAGTGTATTGTCTGTGTCTCTTTAATTTCTCTCGTTTAATTTTGTTATCGTTATTAAGTAAGGCGCATCCGATGCCGGCATCGTTTTTTTTAGCATCGATTCGACTGTGGAATTTGCCAAAATTAGGTACCAGCTGGAAGTCTGCGTATAGAGATACTCAGTAACGATGCCATAATGATAATATTTGCTGCCTATTTAACGAATCGACTTCTACTCATATAAATTTTTAACTAGTAGACGTCCGTGGCTTCGCTTGCGTGATACCTAAACTAAGTATAAATAAGCGTTGGGAAGGACATTGGCGTCCTTTCCAACGTTTAACTATCATCATATCAAATTTCACCGATACCAAGAGGGAGCGAGCGAGCGAACGATACTTTCGGTCTTCTTCGGTTTGTGGTGCCAGTGCCGTGTGCCGATGCGCCGCGCTGTCATTTCGCCGCCGCTTTCCGTTGCGTGGTCAACTGTCTCGCTCGCACTGCACTGGTCTGATCGTTTGATGCGGGTGTCGCGGGGTCATTCGTTTCGTTGCTTCTTTTGATGTTGTACGTGTCGGGTGTTCTCTGGTGCTCTTTATTTTTATTTTCGACGACTTGGCTTGTTTATTGGCTTTTTGGATTTTTTTTGGATGAGCACTCCCCCTCCCTCAAATAAAACTATTTCTTACTCTTTAGGTAATTTTTGGCTATTGTCATCAATTCATATATATTTTTATAAAAAGCTTTATGTTATTTTAAATCAGATATAACCAGATAAAACATCATGTAACAAAACTTGCTACAAAGCTTAAATGTAGTATCTGATTTCAAAGGTGAAATAATATCGTTTTCAACGATAGAAGGTTGTTTTTAAAATCACTCTATTTCGATAATCGATTTAAGAATGTATTCATTCAATCGTCCATTCACAATCTACCTGCTTCTGCTTCCCATCACTATGAGTACAATGACAAATATGATCACGTGATCTGACGCCATTTCTGTTTACAAATACTGCATTGGGATATGGTATGGACTGTAGGTTAACATCAAAACTAGTACCACAGCCTTGAAGTAGTATCTCTTTAAACTGTGCTAGTACCTACAGCCTACATAAGTTAAATTATTGTGATGTTCGGTTGCGACTCTCGGCGCGGGGTCTGGGTTTGAGTTCTGCGTCTGTCATAAGATTTTTCAGGTTTGAGTTTTATGTAAAGAAACTTTCAGTACAGCCAAGAGGTCCATCTCGTTTCACGCTGGTGTTTCGGCAAGTAAGTAGTCCTGGTTATTGTAATTATTATTATCAATAACATGAAGACGTGATAATAATCGTAATAACTAATAACCCCATTAAAAAAACGTGGAGGGTACCAGAATTTTCTAGTCAGAAGTCATGTTTTGAACCGAACCAGGAATCGAACTCACAACCTCGATAACATCTGTGACAAGTTGCACTTACTTGACGTGTTCGTCAGTGACGTCATGCGCTTTTTCAGAAGACGGACGCGGCCGGCGGCGCGGCGGCGCGGGCGCGGGCGGCTCGGCGCGGCGGCACGATACTTAATACCTATTGTCTTCACTTGTAGTTTGTACTAGGGCATCAGGAATCGAAACGGAATTTTGATACATAGAGATAATATTTTATTATTATTATCTCTATGTTTTGATATTGCGCGGGTTGTTAGGGTTGCCAAAATTAATTTTCCTTAATTAACTAATTAATTTTGTATGGAAATTTTTAATAATTAATTTTGACTTTTTAACTACGCCAATATGTTTACCAGGTCAAAATTACATGGGTAGCCGCGGGCTTGTTATACTAATTACCCGACACCTTGTATACATCTGTGTGTAGCCCCCTGAAGTAGGTGACTGAGTACCTAGGTACTTCGGCCACGCCTGATGACATTGAACGAGAGCGTAGGGCGCTGTCGGTCCGTGGCAACATGTTGGCTCGCAGATTTGCCCGCCGTAAAACCGCAGAGCTTGCGGGCGACGCCCACAAAGCTCGCGGGCGACGCCCACAAAGCTCGCGGGCGACGCCCACAAAGCTCGCGGGCGACCGCGGCCCGCCGGTGCAGCGAGACCCGCAAACAACCGCGCACTCCGCGGGAGTAAATCGCGTCGTGAGTTTTGCTCTCTACATTTCCATGTATTTCGTGATCGTACGTGAGTGAGGTCCCGCAACACTCCTACTATTACGCTTGTCTCTTCTCGTCGGTTCTTCTCAACAAATTGTATTCTGAACCCGTGGTAATAAAAATAAATATCAAATAAAAGTGGTTTTATTGATTGTTTTTGTTTTTTTCCCTTTTTATTAACTACCTATAGCGCCTAGCCTAGTAAAGGAAAACCGGTAATTTGTAGAAATCGGTACTCAATCGGTAAAAAAATTTGATTGGTACAACACTATACCGAAAGTTACGGTTTTCCAAGCCCATCTCTAGTTTTACTACGACTACTACTTTCATGCTATATAAAATGTATTGTTAGAAAGAGATGGAACGGGAGAATTCATTCAGAAATCCATTGTTTAAAAGAAAAACGTGAGACAGAAGATAAAAGTTATGAATGACAAAATTATGTATATTCCTTGCCTCCCGTGCCTCTCCTACAGTAAGCTATTTTTACTCTATGCACTGAAACGTCTATTTATTTTTCGTTGTCTATGCAGTAAGCTATTTTTACTCTATGCACTGAAACGTCTATTTATTTTTCGTTGTCTATGGTGTATTCGGTGTATTTTTCATTGGTATTTGTGCGTAAATTTAATTTTAATTTTGATAATTTTCAAGAATAAGAATTAGTTTTAAGGATACAAAACCCCCGGACAGAAGAACATAATATAGAAATACTATCCCACCGTTAGGTATTCAGGCTGCTTCCCAAGATATTGGAAGGAGTAAGACGCAGACGAAACTCAAGTAAGTGTTCCTTTCTAGGCCTCCTTTTGTTTTTCTAAAAACATCTTTTTGAGTTTAGACTTAAAATTAAACACTGACTTCAGATTCTGCACTGGGGGAGGGATAATATTCCAAATCTTGGAGAATGCAAGCCTAAAAAGTTAAATAACTTAACATTTCTACTTGTGTATTCACTTTTTCTTGACTTATAGAAACATCAATATTCACTAAGGCATCATATTCTATTTTATATAAAGGCCATAGCCTACTTTTATACATATTTTTTGTTTGAGATTCTAAGTATAAAACAATTCTCAGAATTGCTGGTAATTGTCCAGATATAATCATATTTATGTCAATGAATGAGCTGGTATCAAAATTAACCACTTCATAAGGAAGTATTTTTTTTAAAACAAAATTATTTTTTGATGTAATCAATTTAGTGCAGAACCTTTGAGCAATTTGCAGTCTCCTTAGCAAAAGTGGAGGGATACAACTTTCTACTTCCATAACATGTATAGGTGTAGAGCACATAGCTCCAGTTATTATACGTAGTGCTTTATTCTGAATTATATCTAATTTCTTTAATACAAATTTATTTGCATTTATGAATGCTAATGTACTATAGTCAAAGTGACTTCGAACTAAGGTAAAGTCTCCTTATTCCGTGGTATTCTAAAATTGGCACCCAATTCCGAGGTATATAGAAAAACAGCGTTTTCTACCGATCACCAAGCTATTTTTTACTGCAACATATCTTAATCAATTGATAGTTTATCATTCCATAGATAAATGACGAAATTGTTGGTTTTATATGTATATGTTTTAAAATAACCGGCAAGTTTTACACTAGCAGCCGCCCCGAACGCATGTTTCATACATTTTGGACCTCGTGCACGAAATACCTACATTTTTTTAAATAGTGTTTATCCGTTAATTTTGAGCTTTATTTGTTTTCATTTAGATTTGAATATTTGAAGGACTATATTTTCAATCGAAAACAATCAACTTTTGTGAATATTTGTAAAGAAATTAAGGTGAAAATAGGTTTTGAAAATACCTCGGCGTTAGGTGCCAAATATTTTAGCCGGTTCCTAACGCCGTGGTATACCGCGGAATTGCGATTTCATAGACTTCATAACTTTTTCAATTTTTAGAGTCGTTTTATGTTAAATACTTCTTGTTTCGGTTTTGAATATTTAAATAGGCTTTAAGGTTACAGAGTCCTAATTACGAGGTACACTTTGGCGTCTCAATCACTAACTATACCGTGTCAAAGTTTACCTATTTAGGTAATTTATTGATAGATTGTATGGGAAAGCTAAAGAAAATTAATTTAAAAGAAAATTAAATTTATACATATTTCAATCCAATTTTGTGAGAGTTTTGTACATATTTACGAAGATTATCTAATTAAGCTTTAAATTATTTGTTTATTATGGAAAAATCTTTTCTTTTTTAACACTCGGAATTAGGAAACGTGTTTTTTGTTACAAAACTCAATTCCGTGGTATTACCTCGGAATAAGGTTCTATGAGCCCCTAATTATGTGGTATGGATAGAAATACTACCTCGGAATAAGGTTCTATGAGCCTCTAATTATGTGGTATGTATAGAAATAAAATACAGGATGCTCACAATATTTAAGTATGGTTTCAGTTACACCAAGTATCATTCGCGTTCAGTCACGCAAACATTCATATTCTAAAACGTTTATCTTATTATTGCTCGTGCTGATTCATTCACTGACTCACTCATTGATCACCCCTCCTGTAAAATTTTGTACAAAAAAATTTTTTTACTAATGATTCCGTATAGAAGACAAAAATTCATTCGGAACAAAAATATGGAGAGAGCTGATGATTGAGGATTTCGGAGACGGGTGAAGAGCACGCTTAAGGTATTGAAGATAGGAGGGGGGTGCTTGAGCAAATGTCATTCAAAACGTCATCCAATTGGCAATGAGCTGAAAAAAAATCAAAATGGCGAAAAAAAGATGGCCGCCATACAAATTTCGTCGGTGTCTACCTCGGAGGGTAAAAAAATGGAAGAGTGGATTCCTAGCAACAGATGATCAGGATCCAAAGGTCTATTCGATGAATAGAAAAAAAAACCAAAATGGTGGAATTTATTTTTCCATAGAAAATGTATGGCGAATAATGAAGAGACTACAAGTTGTAAACTATGCAAGGCTTTGATGTGGTTTTTTGGAGAAATCTCAAAAAAAATATGGGAAGATATGATGATTGAGGGTTCGGAAGATGGTTGAGGAGCCCGAGCAGGGTATTGTAGATAGTTGGGAGGTGCTCAAGCAAAAATTACTCGAAACCTCATCCAGTTGGCACTGAACTGAAAAAAACCCCAAAATGGCAGATTCAAAATGGCGGCTATACTAATTTCGTCGATGTCTCGTACTAAGTATAAAAGATGGAAGAGTATTTTCTGGGCAAAATATGATCAAGACCTTTTAGGTTTGATTTATTAATCAAGATGTCAGGATTTATTTTTCCGTACAAATTGTTTTTTTCATTGATGGTTTCGTATAGAAGACAAAAAATCATGCGAAGGAAAAATATTGAGACAGCTGATGATTGAGGATTTAGGAGACGGATGAGGAGAACGGCCAGTGCACCTATTGAAGATTGGTGGGTGGTGCTCAAACAAATATCACTCGAAACATCATCCGATTGGCAGCGTGCTAAAAAAAACGATTGTACAAATGTAAAATTAGTTTTTTTCTTAAGAAATCTCATCCTTACAAATTATTCGGAGCAAAAATACGGAGAGTGATGATGATCAAAGGTTTGAAAGATGGGCGAGGGGCACAGCCAGGGGCACATTCTAGATAGTTAGGAGTATATATTATATATATACTGTAGTACAATATTATACAGTAGTAATACAGAGTACAATATTATACTGCCAGGCGCCAGCCCTCCGGTCACCCGTGGACTCCACGAGACGGGATGACAGGCCCTTAAAAAAGGACCTAGCATCCTCGCCCTACGAAGCCATGGTCTCCTCCCCAAAAGGCACAAATATTAAATTATTTTCTATATTTTCATATTTGCGCCTCTTGGCCCTTTCCGCCTTAGTGGCTGCCGCTCCGGCCGCCACGGAGGTCACCTGTATGTGAGACAGTGCCAGTGTATCCACACACGTGGCATCCCATCCAAGCTACCTCCTTTGCTTCCATGGAACAAGAGTCACACCTGCCTGCCTGCCTGATCAACCCATTACCGGCTCACTACAGAGCACGGGTCTCCTCTCAGAGTGAGAAGGGTTTTGGCCATAGTCTACCACGCTGGCCAAGCGGATTGGGAGACTTCACACACCTTTGAGAACGTTATGGAGAACTCTCAGGCGTGCAGGTTTCCTCACGATGTTTTCCTTCACCGTTAAAGCAAGTGATATTTAAATACTTAAAACGCACATAACTCCGAAAAGTTAGAGGAGCGTGCCCCGGGATCGAACCCACGACCTCCGATTAGAAGTCGGTCGTCCTAACCACTAGGCTATCACAGCTTGAGAGTCACACCGTCATACCTAAACCTGTCATGTTATCAAATCTAAGATTTTTGTCGAACAGCTGATTGCTAACCTAGTGAGTACAGAGGCCTTATGCCGACTTTGTACATTGGGGAAACGATGATAGAAATTCGAGTATCGAAACACATTGACTAACATGACTTGAGAGTGAAATGCAACTAAACTGGCTGGTTTTAAGGTTTGAGTCCGCCAATATATTCAGCCATTCGTCTATGCCCCAAGCAGAAATTTTTAAAATAAATATTCGAAGTACCCTACTACATTATGACTTTAAAATCTTATTTGACTGTAAGAGCATTAGGGTTAATTTTGCTCTGATATTATAGTTTTTCGATATTCAAATCTAGTACCGTTTTCGAAGTGTGCAAGCTCGAACTAACCATACAGGTCGTTAACTTACATTCGTACGCACCGCCTTGAATTTATTGAGGCTCGCGGTACTGTCAAAGAAAGTAAAGGCCACGCGACTTCAAGGCCACTATTTGACTCCTATTAAGTTTTGATCATCTTTTGCTAAAAAAAACCACTCTTCCATCTTTTATACTTAGTGAGATAATCACCGACGAAATTTGTATGGCCGCCATCTTGTATCCACCATTTTGGGTTTTTCTTCAGCTCAGTGCCAATGGGAAGAGTGTTTGAGTAATTTTTGTTTGAGCACCTCCCACCTATCTACAATACCCTGCCCGGGCTGCTCAACCGTCTTCCGAACCCTCAATCATCTTGTCTTCCGATATTTTTCTTTGAGAGTTCTCCAAAGAACCGCATCAAAGGCCTGCATTGTTCACAACTTCTCTCTCTCAATATTCGCCATACATTTTCTATGGAAAAATAAATTCCGCCATCTTGATTTTTTTTTCTATTTATCCAATAAACCATCGGATCCTGATCATCTTTTGCCAAGAAACCACTCTTCTATCTTTTATACCTTCCGAGATGGAGACCAACGAAATTTGTATGGCGGCCATCTTATTTTCGCCATTTTGAATTTTTTTTTCAGCTCACTGCCAATTGGATGACGTTTCGACTGACATTTGCTCGAGCACCCGCCACCTATCTTCAATACCTTAAGCGTGCCCATCGCTCGTCTCTGAAATCCTCAATCATCAGCTCTCTCCATATTTTTGTTCTGAATGAATTTTTATCCTCTATACGAAACCATTTGTGAAAAAAAATAATTTTCATACAAAATTTTACAGGAGAGGTGATCAATGAGTGAGTCAGTGAATGAATCAGCACGAGCAATAATAAGATAAACGTTTTAGAATATGAATGTTTGCGTGACTGAACGCGAATGATACTTGGTGTAACTGAAACCATACTGAAATATTGTGAGCATCCTGTATAATAATATACATATATTAATATTTTACACACAAACATAATTAAACAATTACATACGTATCGAATTGATTTTGAAATCTATTAATAAATACAGTTCATTTTTGAACACCATGTAGAATTCATTCTACTCGTTTCCCTTTGTATTCTGTACCCTCGGAATTAGGAGCCATTTGCCTCGGAATTAGGATTTTTACCTCGGAATTGGAGCATTCGGACTTTCTTCATATTTAATTTAATTTTACATTTAAATCAAGTTGTAATTGTTGTCCTTTTAGGATATTTCAAGAGTTAAATAAATAACGCTTCTGATAAAAATAGCCAGTTCTTCAGAAAGGTGTAGTAAATGCTTAATTTTTGACGTTCTTTCGAGTTTTTATGAAAATACCACGGAATAAGGGGACTTTACCTTATACTTTTATAGAGCATTGATAATATCATTGGGTCAGCTCCCCAATGTACACCTTCTAAGGATTTTAAAACATTTAGCCCCCTATAGGCATTTTTACACAAATTGTTTATATGTTCCTGAAAATTTAACTTCTGATCCAACAGTATTCCTAAAAATTTTTTTTTTAATAGCCAAGGTAGCGGTGTATTAAAATACTTTACAGAAGTATCACATGATATTATTTTTTTGGAGAACAAAAGACCTCCACTTTACTAGGACTAATGTTTAATTTTAACTTATTTGAGTAATAATCATGGACTTGTTCTAAGGCTAAATTTAAATTACTTACAGCTAAATTTACATCTTTATTTACAGTACTAGCTGACCCCCGCGACTTCGTTCGCGTGTTTATAGGTTTTATATACCTAGGATCGGAACGGATCCCATAATTCTTTTATGTACTTAAACTAAATGTAGCCTAAGTTACTCCTTATAACAACACCTATCTGCCATTGAAAGTTCCGTTAAAATCGATCCAGCCGTTTCTGAGATTAGTTGAAACAAATAGACAGACCGACAAACATAAATTTAAACGTACGCCAGTTTAAAATAAGCCGTACGTACAAAGATCCGGGTCCCATGTTATTTGAACCCAATAAATGTCTGTCATTTCTGAACTAACAAACCTATGACCTTGAAATATTTACGGGATAATATTTAAAGTACTACCTTTCTAACAAAAAAAGAATGAGTGAAATCGAACAACGCGTTAATGAATTACAGCTAAATACACGTTTTAACTTTCTTCCCCTCTCCCTAGGGAACCCTGCTGAATTTCGGGATAAAAAGTATCCTATAACCTACCTCGGAGTATAAACTCAAATCGTACCAAGTTTCATTCGAATCCATTCAGTAGTTTCGGCGTGATGCGCGGCCAAGATACAGACAGACAGACAGACAGACAGACAGACAGACAGACAGACAGACAAAAATGAAAAAAATTGCAGTTTTGGCTTCAGTATCGATTATATAGTGCCCTCCAATAAAAAATTTCAAAATATCTTCAATGTACAGAATTGGATCTGTTACAGTCTTATTATATTATAGATAGATAGATATACAAGCAGATCGTCTGCAAATTGCAAAAAGTTTATACTTTTATTTGTAACATACTTATTTATTAGACATGTATATACATTATATAACAATGGAGATATAGTAGCACCTTGCATAGTGCCTTTATATACATTTCTAGGGCCATGTATGATATTATTAAATTTGACATACATAGTTCGGTCATATAGAAAATTAAAAATCCATTTACATACTTTTCCAGGAATACCGATTTCACACAGAATATGACACAATATTGAAGGATCTACGTTGTCAAATGCACCTTGCACATCAATAAATGCACAAACTGTGGTTGTATGACTCAAGAGAGAATGATTTATATCTGAGATCAAAGAAACAAAACTCTCCGTTGCACTTTTTCCTTTTCGAAAACCAAATTGCTGTTCAGGTAAAATACTATTTGCTTCTATGTAATAGTCTAATCTATTTTTTAACATGTATTCAAATAATTTGCCTACACAAGAAGAGAGTGAAATTGGTCTGTAGGAGTTGAAGTCATGTTCTGGTTTATCTGGTTTTAAGATTGGAATTACACATTGCGTTTTCCAAGATTTTGGAATACATTGGTTATCCCAAAGCAAATTGTAAATTTTTAAAAGAATTTTTTGCCCACTAACATGCATTTTGCTAATAAGTTTATATGGAATATCATCCAATCCAGGAGTAGAATCTCTCCTTGATTGAATGGCTGCTTTGAATTCATGCCAGGTAAATGCTTTCAAAAGAAAAGAACTACTATCACTACGTCGTTTCAACCAATAGACGTCCACTGCTGGACATAGGTCTCTTGCAAGGATCGCCACAGCACACGATCTTGTGCCGCCTGACTCCAGCGGCTGCCAGCGACTCGCTTGAGATCGTCTGTCCAACGAGTGGGGGGTCTACCTGCGCTTCGTTTACCGGTGCGAGGTCGCCATTCAAGCACCTTGGGACCCCAACGTCCATCGGTTCTTCGAGCAATGTGCCCCGCCCATTGCCACTTCAGCTTCGCGACTCGATGAGCTATGTCAGTAACTCTGGTTCTCCTGCGGATCTCCTCATTTCTGATTTGATCCCGCAGGGATACTCCGAGCATAGCTCTCTCCATCGCCCGCTGAGTGACCCTGAGCCTTCTTATGAGGCCCATTGTCAGCGACCATGTCTCAGATCCGTAAGTCATCACTGGCAACACGCACTGTTCGAAGACTTTCGTCTTCAGACACTGAGGGATATTGGACGAAAAGACATCTCGAAGTTTCCCGAACGCTGCCCAGCCGAGTTGGATTCGGCGGTTGATCTCTTTGTCAAAATTGGACCTACCTAGCTGGATCGTGTGTCCCAGGTATATGTACTCGTCTACAATTTCGAGTGCAGAGTTCTCAACGATTACCGGGTGGAGCGGAACATGAGCATTAGACATGACCTTCGTCTTACTCATGTTCATTTTTAGGCACACCTGTTGAGAAACTCTGCTGAGATCGTTGAGCATTGTATTGAGGTCTCCCAGAGTCTCTGCCATCACGACTATATCATCGGCAAACCGTAGGTGAGTGATGTACTCGCCGTTTATGTTGATGCCAAGTCCGTTCCAGTCCAGAAGCTTAAAGATGTCTTCCAACGCTGCGGTAAATAGCTTCGGGGAGATAACATCTCCCTGACGCACTCCTCGCTGCAATTGGATTGGCCTCGTATTCTGGTCCTGTATACGGACTGACATAGTGGCGTTTTCGTACAAACACTTCAGCGCTTGGATGTACCGATAGTCGATCCGGCATCTCTGCAGTGATCTCAATACAGCCCAAGTTTCCACCGAATCAAAGGCCTTCTCATAGTCCACAAACGCTAAGCAAAGTGGCCGGTTATACTCTTCGGTCTTCTGTATAACCTGCCGCAGCGTATGGATGTGGTCTATGGTACTGAAGCCTTTTCGGAACCCGGCTTGTTCGGGAGGCTGGAAGTCGTCGAACCTACGAGCGAGACGATTAGTAATGACTCTCGAGAACAACTTATAGACATGGCTCAGCAGCGAGATGGGTCTATAATTCTTCAGCAGGGTATTATCGCCCTTTTTGAAGAAAAGAACCACCACGCTTCTGTGCCATGCCTCTGGCGTTATTCCCTCGTGAATGACGGAATTGAACAATCGCTGAAGGACTTTGAGTATTGGTCTTCCACCCGCCTTCAGGAGTTCTGCAGTGATTCCGTCATCACCTGGTGCCTTGTTGTTTTTAAGCTGCTTGAGAGCCATACTAATCTCGTATAGGCTGACGTCCGGGATATCTTCGGTATAGTGTCGGGTCAGTTTGGCTCTGGGATCTTTAGCCAAATCTTCAACAGGCTTCTGTGTTGAGGTGTATAACTGTCCGTAGAACTTCTCGACCTCCCTCAAAATCTCAGGTTTTGACGAAATGAGACTACCGTTGTCGGTCTTCAGTCGCGTCAGCTGGCTCTGACCAATAGACAGATTTCTCGCGAACACCTTTGAGCCTTTGTTACGCTCAATGGTCTCTTTGATACGTTCGGTGTTGAAGTATCGCAGATCGCGTGTCTGTGATTTAGAGATCTGTCTATTTATCCGCCGATAAGCAAGGGCGTCTCCTGAAGACTGCAGTCTCATTTCATGTCTTTGTTCCATGAGATTGAGAGTATGGTCTGAGAATTTTTTGGTTCTATTTCTACGGTGGGTCTTAAAGAACTTAGACCCGACCGCATGGACAGTTTCCACCAGCCTGTTGTTCAATTCGTCCACTGAATCGCAATCTGCCAGGCAAGCGAATCGGTTTTGCAATTCGAGTTGGAAGCTCTCGGGGTTCTGGATATGGGCACGAGAAGGTCGGAGCGTTGACTTCATCAGTCTGGCCCTTTCAAGCTTTATTTTGAGATTCAATGTGCCTCTTACCATACGGTGATCGCTGCCGGTTTTTACCCTGTGGATCACAGAGACATCATTGAATACGTGCCGTTTTGTAGACATGATCAAGTCGATCTCATTTCTCGTAGAACCGTCGGGGCTCATCCAGGTCCATTTCCTGTGTGACCGCTTCTCGAAGAAAGAGTTCATCATATAGAGGCCCTCTTTCTCCATGAAGTCGGCCAACATTTGGCCCCTATGGTTCCGTCGCCCATAGCCAAATTGTCCCACTTTCAACTCTACACCGCTTCGCTTACCCAGCCTTGCGTTGAAGTCCCCCATCACAACACTGTAGTAGGTGTTAGAGGCATGCATGGCTTTTGATATATCCTCATACATGACCTCTACCTCCTCGTCGGTATGTGTCGATGTCGGTGCGTAGACCTGTATGACCTTCAGCGAATACCGTTTGGTTATTCTGAGTATAAGGTACGCTACACTTTCGACTTGCACAATGTTGTTAACGAGGGACCTGTGGAAGAGAAACCCGACACCACCCTGGGATTTTTGATCACCCTCCCGGTAGTAAAGCAAGTTGCCGGATTTAAGGATTATCGAGTCCTCCCCCTCTCTTCGGACTTCAGATAATCCTATGACACCCCATTTCAACTTGCTCACTGCTTCTTCCAGCTCGATAATCTTTTCGTCGGTCCTCAAAGTGCGTGCGTTTTATGTTGCCAGGTCCAGTCGTTGGGGTTGGCAGCGGAATCTCTTCCGGAGATTCTTGACACCCCCTGCCGCGCCGTTACCGTAACCGCTGCCAGAGCTAGGAATAGCGGGGCCGCCGGGGACTAGGGGCTGTGGCTTTATTTGAATATCCATACAAGGGTATGCCCATAATCGCCACGCTGGGCAGGCGGGTTGGCGATCGCAGGGCTAGACTATTGTACCGATGTCGCTGCTGCCCGACATCGGCCCTTGCCATTTCTGTAGTCTAGCCGATATGAAATGGTTATACCGCCATTTGTCGGTCGTCAGAGCCTCGTCTGTTGATTAGCAGGGGGCACCACGTGCAGGTGAGGTTGACAATTGGAGTGCTGAGATGGAGGTGCACTCCCTTACCCCCCTGATATCCCTATCACTACCTGTCTGGTTAAATATTGAATTTAAATTTGATATATCAATTTCTTGTTCAGGTGACGCTATTATTGGTGCATACTTATCTAAAAAAGATGGAATCCGTTCATCATTTTTCGATGGCTTAGATACAGGTACTCTTTTAAACCTCCTAATATAATTCCAGATGTAACTTATTGGTGTATATCTATTAAAAGAATCACAAATTCGTCTCCAACTTAATTTCTTTTTTTCACTAATTAGCCTCTTTTTTAATGCATCTACTTTTTTATATTCTATATAATTTTCTATTGTGGGATTTAATTTATAAAATCTTAAAGTATTTTTGCTTTTCTTTACAGCTTCCAAACATTCTGCATCCCACCAAGGAACTGGTTTTCTCATAACAAACGCATTAGGCTTGGAAATAATAGGTACACATTCTTTTCTTATTTTTAGTAGTGTACTACAAAAGGTTTCATATGTGACAAGAATATTGGAAGTATCAATTACGAAGCTATCGAAACTTTTTTTTGTTTCAGAATGGAACCTTGACCAGTCTGCTTTACTATAATTAAATCGTTCAAAAGGTTCCCCTATATCATATTTTTCTGCACAAGTACATAAGTCTATAATTGTCGGATAATGGTAACTACCCATTGGATCGTCATGTACATACCAATTACTTAACGGAGCTAAAGAAGGACTAATACAGGAAATGTCAATTGAAGATTGACTAAAATTAATGCTTCCTACTGTAGTAGGAGAGCCATTATCTATACTAATAAATAAAATTGAAGTGTCTGTCTGTAATATCGAAATAACTACCTCATATTAAGCTCATATGGTTATTTGAACGATACTATAACCGAATCACACGTTTTTAAAATTTTTGTCTGTCTGTCTGTCTGTCTGTCTCTGTCTGTCTGTCTGTCTGTCTGTCTGTCTGTCTGTCTGTCTGTTTGAACGGGCTAATCTTTGGAACGGCTGAACCGATTTTGACGGGACTTTCACATACAAGTAGAGAATTAACCAGGGAGTAACATAGGCTACTTTTTTAACCGACTTTCAAAAAAGGAGGAGTTGTGTTTTTCTACCTATGTACACCGATATCTCCGAGATTTCTGAACCGATTTGCGTAAATTTTTTTAATCGATAGAGGTACATTGCGACACTGTCCTACAAAAAATTTGGATTCCAACTCCTCAATACTGATGCTGTAGGGGATCTGATCCCCAAAACTAATGGGATTTAGCCACTGTTGGTTATTTAAATTGATATTGGGGGTACCAATTAAAGACTTTATTGTTGAATGACCTCGAGTAGGTACATGTCCAACTCCTTAATCCTGATGCTGTAAGGAATTGCATTCCGAAATCGAAAGGATCCCATGGAATTTTTCCGTTTTGTGGACGGGTTACTACTTACTACAGATAGGCTACTTTTTGTTCTGGAAAATCAAAGTTCCCACGAGATTTTTACAAACCTAAATACACACGGGCGAAGCCGTGGGCATCATCTATCTAGTAATAAATAAAATTGAAGTGTCTGTCTGTAATATCGAAATAACTACCTCATATTAAGCTCATATGGTTATTTGAACGATACTATAACCGAATCACACGTTTTTAAAATTTTTGTCTGTCTGTCTGTCTGTCTGTCTGTCTGTCTGTCTGTCTGTCTGTCTGTCTGTTTGAACGGGCTAATCTTTGGAACGGCTGAACCGATTTTGACGGGACTTTCACATACAAGTAGAGAATTCACCAGGGAGTAACATAGGCTACTTTTTTAACCGACTTTCAAAAAAGGAGGAGTTGTGTTTTTCTACCTATGTACACCGATATCTCCGAGATTTCTGAACCGATTTGCGTAATTTTTTTTTTAATCGATAGAGAAATATTGCGACACTGTCCTACAAAAAATTTGGATTCCAACTCCTCAATCCTGATGCTGTAGGGGATCGGATCCCCAACATTAATGGGATTTAGGCACTGTCGGTTATTTAAATTTATTGTTGAATGACCTCGAGTAGGTACATGTCCAACTCCTCAACCCTGATGCTGTAAGGAATTGCATTCCGAAATCGTAAGGATCCCACGGAATTTTTCCGTTTTGTGGACGGGTTACTACTTACTACAGATAGGCTACTTTTTGTTCTGGAAAATCAAAGTTCCCACGAGATTTTTACAAACCACACGGGCGAAGCCGTGGGCATCATCTAGTTTAATATACAAAGATCACATTCATCTAACATGTTATATATATAAGAGCCTCTAGTCTTTGTTGTAAGACAGCCAAAAGCAATATGATGAGCATTTAAATCACCTGAAAGCAGAACTGGTGCAGGAAGACTGTTAATTATTTGTTTTAATTTTCTTACCTTAAACCGACCTTCTCTGGGTGGAGCATAAACACATAGAATAGACAAATTACCTAGGTTAGTACTTAGAGTTATAGCTACTGACTGTAAATAATCATAGAATAGTGTAGGAATAACAAAATATTTGTAATTACTTTTAATTAAAATAGCTACACCACCACGTCCATTTTTTCCATTCTGATTAATGAAATTATAATTAGGAATGTTAATAGATCTATTCTCTCGCAACCATGTTTCATTTAATAAACAAATATCTATATCATTCTCAACTAGATAATTAATAAGCAAAGGTTTTTTATTATTAATAGACTGTATATTAAACTGAGATATTCTAATAAACTGTTTAGCCATTAATTGTGTTTAAGGTTAGTAATAAGCATATCTTTAATAACTGATGTAGTGAGTTGCTATAATTTGTTCAATAAGAATTTCAGTGCTAGTTTGAGGAGTTTCTATCTTGGATTTCTGTACCTTAGGAGTTTTATTAGGTTTCACATGTGATTGATCTACAGAAACTGGACCTGTTGTCGTTTTTTTAGGCATAGAAGGGAAGTTTTCATCGTAATTTCTAAACAAATTTTGAGTTTGCTGTGTTTGTATAACTTTTGCATAAGAAGATTTATTATACTTTTCACTAATTTTTTGTTTCTTTATTGGACAATCTCTGGAGATTGCCACATGAGAGCCACCACAGTTAATGCACTTAATGACTGCATTTTCAGAGCATTCGGTGTACCGATGCTCGTCTGCACAGATTGAACACATTTGTTGAACCGATTTACATGTTTTCGCCCCATGGTTAAATTTAAAACATTTAAAACATTGTAGCAGAGGGGCAACATACTCATGAACCCTATACTGAAACAAATCTAAGTGAACATAATCCGGTAAGCTAGTTGACAGAAAAGTAACACTTACTGAACTAAAAGGTTTGACTTCTCCATTAACTTTTTTAATGAAACGCCGCACGGCGACAATCTCGTACTTCGACGATAATTTTTTAAACAATTCTTCGTTATTGATACTGATTGGTATATGTCTCAGCACACCCGTAATCTCAACAGCTCTCGCCGGAATAAAAGCCTTGTAATCAAACTTATCCAAAAAATTTTCATTTTTTTAAAAATCATTGGCATTAATCGCCCGCTTAAAAACCACTCCTATTTTCGAAGCGTTTATTCTTTTAATATTGATGACACCTTTTATTTCATTTTTGAATATTCCCGTTAGTATTAATGGGTTTGAATTTCAGAGTTTTATCTCCTCTTTTCGACTTTCAACAAATACTGTGAATTCCGCATTACCTGATAATTCAGGAAATATTCTTTTATAATTACTTTTGTGATAGGGCTTATAGAAGTCCTCATCAATAATTTGCTCAGCTCGCCTTGGCGGTTTTCTTTTTCCGCCCGAATCCATTCCGTCGCTATTGGCCGGCATTTCTCTTTAATTTTAAACAATATTTTGCTTAATTTAATTAGAAATTAAATTAATTCAATTGTTTTTGTTAAAAATACGTGACTCGCCTTTCCCGCCAAAAAGGACCACTGTGTTTCAGCACAATTAGCGCCACAGAAAAAATGTAATAAGTAGGTATAATAAACAAGTATAAATAAAAAATTTAAAAAACCCCCGCAATTCACCATTTTGTGGCGGCAGCCATCTTGGATTTGCATAGTGCTATTCTACTAGTCAAGTCCTTTCATTTGATACACATATTAAGGGAGTTGTGAAAAAATATGTAATCCACCACTTTGTAGCAGCGGCCATCTTCGATCGATTTTCATCAAACATAGCTAACAACACTCTCGACAAATTCACCTTTCAAACAAAAAAAAAAAAACCGTATTCAAATCGGTCCACCCGTTGGATCGCTACAGGGGAACAGACAGACAGACACACACAGTACATACACACACAGAGACACGTCAAACTTATAACACCCTAACACCCCGTCAATTTTGCGTCGGGGGTTAAAAATGAATTTCAAATATTGTTTTATTAGAAACTAGTGGACCCAGCAGACTTCGTCCTGCCCGGTGACACACCGACATCAGCGCCACCTACTGGTACCCAGTAGGTTACCTGTACCTACCCGGTAATT
The DNA here is from genome assembly GCA_920104075.1 of Melanargia galathea. Classification (NCBI taxonomy): domain Eukaryota; kingdom Metazoa; phylum Arthropoda; class Insecta; order Lepidoptera; family Nymphalidae; genus Melanargia; species Melanargia galathea. The sequence continues at coordinate 1,093,034 of CAKKTA010000001.1, forward strand.
GTGTTTTCAAACCATCCAGGAACCCATTGAAATATACACACAAAATTTCATGAAAAAAAATTAATTAAAGTGCATGAGTGCGGATGCAATCTAGCAAAACATACTTATACTCGAATTACTAATTCCCCGGAATTCTGACAGCTGTCATTGTCATTTACAGATGAGTTATTTGTATGGAGAACAGCCCCCTGATTGTGTAACTTTTGACGATGAAATGGTATTCGTTTGATGGCCTGAGGCATCAAAGTAAAATAAACCATAAATTCATTAAAATAGAGCTCAATTTCGTCTATCCATTCTTATACGTTTAGGTATGTACGATACGATGATACGATCCATAACGCTCCATGTTGAAATCAGTTGTACTGAATTTGTGACTTTAAATCAATACGTTCAAGGTATATTTTACTTTAATGGCCTTAGGCCATCAAATGAATACCATTTCATCGTCAAAAGTTACACAATCAGGGGGCAGGGCTATCATCTACGAAGTACGATTTTACCCCAAAGTACTTTAATTCCCTGTCATCATAAAAAGCCATATGCCGCGTAATAATATTACTCGTTTCGCCTTAAAATAGAAAACACCAACAGTGTAAACTAGAAAGTGCACACTGACAGCAAAAGAAAACAAAAGAAGCACATTGAAAAAATTTATTCAAAAATGGATGTCGAATGACATTATCACCATGAAGTGTCTGTCAGGCATTTGTCATATCTACATGCGGCAGTTGATTTGTATTTGCATAAGTTTTGAATTTTTTACCTTTTTTGTGGGAATTGTTTTATCTCTGGTAACATTACGAAACGTCAGAATTCCAGGGAATTAGTAATATGGGTATAGTCAAAAGTTTGTGCTTAGCAAAAGTGCTTTCAAGTTTCAAACGCGAGCGTTTAATCGCGAGTCTGAAACCGCAAAAAAATGTAACACATTGCTTTCTATATAAGCACACGCATTAGCGACTTTTTTCAGTAGGTAACTGATTTTAAAAACGTAACTTGCTACATTTGGATCGCGGTTTGTAAACGTGCGATTTTTTTGTGTTCCATAGTAATAGTATGGGGGCGCACGAACTGCGATTAATCGCATTCGATTTTTATTCAGTCTCGACTAGGTGAGCGCAGAGCCACAACACGTGCTGTTCGCCAGAAATCCATGGTGGTACCATGGTGGTACTGAAATATAATTAAGCAAAACGCCAACCGCAGTACGTGTTTGTAAGCGATTTGGCGATTTCAGCTTTTCCTAAACCGCTCGCGTTTAATCGCGGTTCGTGCTAAGCCTTAGCGGGAAATTAAAACAAATAAAAATGAAAAACTGACGGTAGGGCGTAGGCAAAGGTTCGACTTTTAATTGTATGCAGTAATGTGAAGTTTCGTGGGTTGTCACTTTTTAACGAAAATAAAATAGGGATGGGGTACAGGTGATTGATTTGAATCATTCAATTTTTTTTAAATTAAAGTTTATATTTTAAGTAATTATTATATTTTATGTACAAAGCTTATCTATATATATGTATATATATAGTATATATATATATATATAGTATATATAAAACAGAGTCTTAGTATATCTTAGTATCTTAGTATATCGTATCTTAGTATATCTTTATATACTATATTATATACTATCTTAGTATATCTTTAATATATAAAACAGAGTCTGGTTAGTTCGAACACTTATATCTCGAGAACGGCTGGACCGATTTTAAATAAATAAATAAATAAATAATCATTTATTCGGGTTAAGTGCAGCACCACAGATTAACAAAAAGAAAATTACAAGCACACACAAGAAGAGAAGGAAACCCTGAAAACCGAGGGTTACGGGACGGGATCGGGATCGCGCGTGAACACCATACATGAAGCTCAGGGAGCGACCTTCCAGACAGTGGTGATAGTGCGTACGACACGAAAGAAAATACAGCTTCTTGACAGCGTCCCACACGCGGTAGTGGCCGTGTCGCATCATACAAAAAGCTGTACTTACTACACTGATGACAGCAATGATGCGACTGCCCTGGTCATCTCAAAGGCGGTTAAGGCCACATCCAGCATAATCCGGGAATATAACATCAAAATGGCTATACGGAGTGGAGATGAAGTCGTGATGAGGAACCTCCTTAAAATAAGTCCCTAAAAATTATAAAAAAAAAAAAAAAAAATAAAAAAAAAAATTGTATATGTTTGTATATAACCTTTAACTAAACTAACATAGATTTTAAAGTGACGTGCTTGTCTCGATCTACTAACATTAACAAATAGAGAATACTGTAATTTAGTTTAAAAAAAAAATAATAATAATAATATAAAAAAACTAATAATAATACTTATAATAATAAAAAAAAAAATAAAAAAAAATATTAATGATAATATTAATATAGAAAAAAAAAGTAAATAGAAAAAAAAAATAAGAAAATTAATTATAATTAATTTTGGAGGATTTGTTCACGCCTCCAGTTTATGTACGGATTATGATGGAGCCTCGAAGATGCTTCTATCCACGTACCTGATACGTCAAGAGTAGCGCTGTGTTCGTGAGTCTACAAGGTTGTGAAATGACACGCTTCAAACTTCCAATAATTAATATTTTACTTTGACTCTACATTAAACAAAGAAAGCTTAGGCTAGCGTACTCGGCGGGCGGGGAGCAACTGCGGTGCCGAGTGCAACGGCGGTTTATATAGCGACCCAATTTGAGAAATGCCTACGTCGGCACATGTCCCCTACATCACACCGCCCCAAATTTTTACGTCGGTAAAAATTAACAAATTACAAAAAAATAAAAAGTTTACAAAATTCAAAATATCAGTTAACATTACAAACAACAACAAATACAAAAATAAATTGTGTTACAAAACTCAAATCTGTATACAATACATTAATAAAATTTCACAATCACACTGTTTTTTTATTTGTGCCAGCCCTATCAATATACCCGATCCACTCATGTTGACAATTAAAGTCCGAACGCGATAACAATAACACATTGTTCATTTCGCTTCGACGTACCTATAGGTAATACATTATACACTGGCTGACGTCACTACTACTTGTGCTGGTTGTGGCGGCAGGTTTGTCGTGGCGAGACCACGTTCAACTGAAGCTACGCCTGCGCCATCCAACCTTCGCTGAACCCAACGTTTTGAGTGTTGGTTGCACTTACGTAATATCCAGTACACTATGATAAGCGTTAACAACGCTATTATCCCAATCGAAATACTTCCAACAAATTTGATACTGCTTTCCAGTTCCTGACTTCCTGCTGAAGCGTTTTGAGCTATAATCACTTGTTCCTCGACCGCGTTGGTTTTACTTTGTTGTTTACCCATCTTGCACAACTGCTTGTTGAACTCGGAATGAACAAAATTTACTTCCCAATAGTGAAGTCTAGTTCTATCTTCGAATGAGAAAAAATTGTGGATCGGATACATTTCACAATATTGTTTTGCTTAGTTGCTACCTTAGTGTCCTACTTAAAAATCTAACTGGCATTTTGCTTATGCGACCACTTCGTGTCGTACGAGTAGCTGGTGGCATCGGCAAAATATCTGTGTCGCTAACTTTACATTTTTCCTTAACTACAATTTCACCCGGCGTCTGTTGTGGCTTTTCCACGTCAAGAACAAACGCCGGTTTCAGTCTGTCTATGGAAACGAGTGCTTGTCTGTTAGGTAACTGAATCAAATATGCCTTGTCCAACCGCTTTAAGACGTCGTACGGACCATCGTAAGGCGGCTGCAGACACTTTCGCATTACGTCACATCTCACGAAGACCTTTTTACACTCCTTCAATGCCGGATGCACAAAAATGGTGCGGGAGTCTCTCTGTGTTACAGGTTTTGGCCTTAAGTTGCTAATTACCTGTTTCAGCTTTTTCACGTACTCGTCGCCATCCGTTATCTTGATATCTGACGGTTCGAAAAATTCACCTGGTAGTCGGAGAGTTCGCCCGAAGGTTAGCTCTGCGGCACTTACCCCTGTGTCGCTACGCGGCGCTGCGCGTAGGCCCATCATGACGGTGTGCATCTCGTCGATCCACGACCTATTGTCCGTTAATCTCGCTATTAAGGCTGCCTTAAAACTACGATGCCAACGCTCGATCGCTCCGTTGCTCTGTGGGTGATACGGCGTAGTCCTAAACTTATTAACACCTAGATAACTCATCAAATGCCTAAAGAGACTGCTTTCAAATTGCGACCCCTGGTCCGAAGTTAGATTTATAAAACAACCGTACCTTGTAATCCAACCCTCATATACAAGTTTAGCTACCGTTTTGCACAAATGTCTTTAATCGGAAATGCTTCCAGCCAACCCGTTTCTCTGTCTATCATCGTAAGACAATATCTATATCCGTCCTCTGACATAGTGAAGGGGCCTGTAATATCGATGTGTAAGTGACACATTCTATCCACTTTTGCAAACTGTCCTAACGGTGACATAATGTGTCTCTGAACTTTTGCTTTTTGACACTCTATGCACGACCTAGCCCAAATACTCTATATATATATAATACATTTTTCTCGTTGTTCGTATACCTGGGTGGCTAAGATTATGTATTGCTTCGTATGCGGTACGCCTAAACTGTTCGGGTAGGTAAGGTCTGGCTTTATCGCCTTGCAAACTACATACGATCGGTTTAGGTACGCTTGGTAAGTCTATTTTTATTAGTCTCACATTACCGTTTCCTGCTCTAAGCATCTCGGCGAGCTGCTTATCACTCGATTGCGCGAAAGCTACCTCTGCGAAATCAAGTACTGTCGGGCACGAAATTGTTTCGACTCGCGATAACGCGTCTGCAGGCGCGTTCTCTATACCTTTCATATAACGTATGTCCGTCGTAAATTCACTAATAAATAATAACTGACGTGTTCTGCGCGGTGTTTCTTTGTTGCTGCCTAACTTTTTAAACGAGAATGTTAAGGGTCTGTGGTCTGTATCTTCTATCTATACATATAATAAAATCGTAGAATTGCCGTATCTGTACATTGAAGATTTTTGCAAAATAATAACTGGGGGATGTTAGGGATAAGTAATAGAACGTAAAAAAGCTATTTTTGAATTTTTTGTCTGTTTGTCTGTTTGTCTGTTTGTCTGTTTATCTGTTTGTCTGTTTGTCTGTTTATCTGTTTGTCTGTTTGTCTGTATGTTTGTGCGCGCATCACGTAAAAACTACTGAATGGATTGAAATGAAACTCGGCATGATTTAGGTTAATACTATGGAGTAACATATAGGATACTTTTTATCCCGAAATTCAGCACGGTTCCCTTGGGAGAGGGGATGAAATGCAAAATGTGTAATTAGCTGTAATTCGTTAACGGGTGGTCCGATTTCATTCATTCTTTTTTTGTTAGAAAGTAGATACTTTAAAGACTACTGGCTAATCTCCGAAAGGCTGGACCGATTTTGATGGGACTTTCACTGGCGGATGTTTACATTTTGATGTACCTAAACATCCGCCAGTGAACTTTTAACAGTTTTTAGCAAGGTTTAAGCTCAAAGGAGCATAGGAAAAACAAAATGATTCCCACGGGATTATTAAAATCAATATCCACGCGAACGAAGTCGCGGGTATCCGCTCGTCTATAATATAATAAAACTGCAACAGATCCAATTCTGTACATTGAAGATATTTTGAAATTTTTTATTGGAGGGCACTCTATAATCGATACTGAAGCCAAAACTGCAATTTTTTTCATTTTTGTCTGTCTGCCTGTCTGTCTGTCTGTCTGTCTGTCTTTCTGTCTGTCTGTCTGTCTGTCTGTATCTTGGCCGCGCATCACGCCGAAACTACTGAATGGATTCGAATGAAACTTGGTACGATTTTAGTTTATACTCCGAGGTAGGACATAGGATACTTTTTATCTCGAAATTCAACACGGTTTCCTTGGGAGAGGGGATGAAAGTTAAAACGTGTATTTAGCTGTAATTCATTAACGTTTTGTTCGATTTCACTTATTCTTTTTTTGTTACAAAGGTGTAACGATTTGGAAAATCACTACAAAAATACACCTAACGCCATCTACCGTGCGCGTTCAGAACTGCACCGATAATTGCGGAGCAGTTCACCTCAGCTAACCAGATAACCTTATGTGCTGCCACCTACCATATTCACATTACACTACACACTGGCTCACACCAAACACTTGGAGTTTTCTGAAAACCTTGTGTTGCTACAAATTATCAAGCACCCTCTAATGGGGAATAGCTCAAACCAAATTTCCTTGACAACCAATGACATGTAACGGTGAATAGACGCTAAATCTAGGCCATATAGACGATTCTAGAACGATTTTGCCTATTTCCGCCTAATCGAAGCTTCTCGAAGTGTTAAAATCCATATAAGCTAGCGCTCGCAGTGTCAAGTAGACGGAAACTTCAGTCGCTATCCGGATATGACGCATATACTGAAAGTTCGAGATTTATCGCGTAAATACCCACATTCTGAGACGTAAATACGGCAGACGCGATAACTGACGATGAGTCTTCCAAACGTCTCCATAGTGAACGGCCGTCATGTTGTAACAATTTGAAGTGTTAGCTATGTAAAGTTATTTTCTAACATTCAATTAGCTAGATTCAGTGATTAAACCCAGCAAAAACTGGTTTTTTTCTATGGACTGATTCTACCACGGCGGTTAACCACCACAGTCCGCAGACCTACTGTTCACGTCTGGAGCTTTCGGCACACTTCGATCCGGCCTGCCTGTGGTCACCCATCTAGCGGCGGCTTGCGTCCAGCTCTCGGCTTATCTACGCACGAGCGGGAGCATCGGCCGTGACCTCGAGACCATCTGACGCTTCAGGCCAGTGGTTTTGTTCTACCCTCCTCGCCGAATGCTAGCGTAACCGAAAGTTTCGCGTATTATTTTCTTACTGATTGTGCGCGACCTAAATACCGAATCCACTCTCTTCGACTGATGTTAGCCCTATAGACACTAAATGATTTCTAGTTTTAATGTTACTTTAATTACGTTTTACTCCGTCCAATAGAATATATTAGCTTAAGAGATAGGGAACCTATTGTATATAATATCTAGTTTTGCTCATTAAATGTATAGAACTATATCCCTCTCTTATTTATCTCATCTAATTTACTACCTGCTCGCACAAACGCGACAGTGGCGCCCACTCTAAATTCTAATTATTCTAAAATATTTTATTGGACGGTTACTACTAGGAACTAATAAAAATTTTTTTACAGAACTTCGGTTTCGCATAGTATTCGGCGTGGTATTGTTGTGCCAACTAATCGGCAATAGTTAAGTGTATGCATGTATTCTACCTAATTGTAAATTATTTTCAGCCTAATACGTAAGTACTACGATCGTTCTACGAACTTAAAAAAATTGTGTACCTACCTACACAATACTATGTGCGGAACCTACGTTCGCACGTTTTATTACCTGCTTAACTAAAATTTTCATAGATACGATCGTGGTATGTTTTCATTGTATGCTAGGACTATGTATTTTGTATTTTAATTTCTCTCGAAATGACAATTTACCAGTTTTTGTGCTCTCAACCTAGTCATTTTACATTAATTCTGCTAATACACTTCACATTAAGTAATTTTTTCTATGTTGAATATTTTGCTATAACTACTAAACTAAAAAATAAAATGGTCTTCTACCATCGTCCTAAATTAAAATCTAAAATTAAATTAATTATACTATACTAGGTTGTCTAAAATAATTGTCTATAACTATGAAATTGTACAATCGTCCTAGACTTAAATCTAAAAATAAATTGACATAGCATACGGTTAACTAAATACCTACTTGACTGTAATCTTAACTTATGCCGATATCTAGTCTAAAAATTAAAATTGAAATCGCTATTAATATAAAATTAAGAATCAAACGAACTTACCTTGTGAAGTTTGATATCTAATTATACGAGCGTTTTGACCAAAGATGATTATGGTTTACATGCAGCAGACGCTAGTCTGTGCTGTCTGTCTGTCTGTGTGTCTGTGCTTTATCACACTTTTAGAGTTATTTTATAATAAATTAATTGTTTTTTGACGTTGGTCACACACACTGAGTAGGTACTCTCACCCCACCGCCCTCGCCACGCCGATCCGGGTCGACATTTTTCAGAGCTTTATTTTTTCGATATGTTTAGGGATTTTGACAAAAACAGGGTGGGTGGGTTTGTAATCATCTTTGGTCAAAACGCTCGTATAATTAGATATCAAACTTCACAAGGTAAGTTCGTTTGATTCTTAATTATACTTCGCATTTCTCCCAAAGATGATTATGGTTTACATGCAGATGTTTAGAGCATCGAAAAAATACTACAATATTATTTATTGTGTACAGTAAAAATATTCAAAAATAAAATTAAGGCAAAGCATAACAGGGAAAAAGGAAAATTTTTTTTTTTTTTTGCTTAGTAGCATGACAGGTATGCTAATCGTACTTGTATAGAATAGAATATAGATTTTTATATGCATAGAAAAAAAAATTTTAGCTTCAAAATAATATATCCACAATTTTGATCTGATTTTAATAAATCTTTATAATAAAAGATACTTTAAAAATACATTTGAAGATTTAGACCAAACTATATTTTCTCAAATAATTTCTAAGTTTTAGCCCTACATTGTGGGCAGCTGATGTCAACGCGTGTCGCGTGCTATGTGTGCCATTGAATGGACGTAACTCAATGGGATATAAAGAGTGGTTTTTTGAAAACTGATGAACAAAGGTATAAGTAAATAAGTAGGTTATTAAATAACAAGAATATGGTAGGTATGCCCTAAAACAAGGGCATGAAATAGTAACACTGTATTTAACAATTTTACTATCATTGTACTAACCTATTTCAACAAATAAATTGATTTTGATTTGATTTTGAAAAAATCTCATTGGGCACGTAAGGGATCAATTTTTTCTAAATATCTTCTGAAATAAGCTTAGACAGAGATTAAAGATTTTCTTTAATATATGGCAACACAATAATTTGGTTGAAAAAAAAAAACATTTGATCTTGAAGTTGTGATCATCTATTTTAGTTTTATCGGATTCCAATAAAGTATTTATTGACCAAGTGTCTGTATTTTTGTGGAGATGTTAATGCCAAAAAGGTGATTTTTTAAAGATAGATCTTTTTGTGAGATTAAATCATTGTTGATACTGAATTTAATCCTAAATTATGATGGATAGTGAGAATGATAGAAATTTAACTTGTATCTCAATTTTTATGTGAAAAATTCAATTTGCTGTATAATATTGGAATCACAATAATTATAACCTTTTTTCTTGCAGAACAGTCATTTTGACTTTAAAGATGTGTTATATTGATTCATAGAATTATTAGAGAAAAAACCATTGCTATGTTAAGCGATGCGTTGGAGTTAGAAAAAAAACGACCTTTGCCATGTAACATTTAATTTTGTGGCAAATTTTGAAATAAGGCTAAAGTATGGAAAGGCTTATAAACTTTTTTTTTTTTTTTTTGGATGTAAGTGCATCAACAATCTCAGAACTTCCATGATGCGTACCTCTGACTTTTGTTATTTTGATTACTGGCAAATAAACCAAAGTCAGATCTGTCGGAATAAACCTTTAACTGACGATATGCACTAACAGTAAGTTCCCTTTCTGTGTTCATGTTGAACTTTCGACGAGATTCAAAATCTGCAACTAATGTTTGTATTTCATTCATCATTCAATCGCATCATATAAATATATGATGCGAAATTTTGTAAACATTGATATAGGCAATAGCTGTTTATTTTTGATAAAATATTATAATTTCTAAGTCGTGAAAGACTGAGGTTATAAAAGGCTGCAAGTAAATTGAAGAACCGATGGACTTTGGAGTCCCAAGGTTCTTGAGTGAAGCAATTACAGTTGTGAGTGATCCGTAAGCTGTCTCATCGTTACAGGTTGCACCACAGCCCGAACGTGACGCATCACTATACACTAGGTACTAGTGAATATTCTTCATATTTTAAATGAACAATTTGCAGGATCAATATAATTTCTCCACTTCCTCCAGCATATGAAATCATTGTTAACAATACAGATCATATATTTCTTACGATTATCAAAGTAGTGAATTGCCAAGAATTTCCAGAACTTTGAAAATCCATACATTTTCGTATAAACCAATCCGTCGTCGAAGGCCGGGCACGCCGCCATCGACAAACAAACATAACTAGGTAGTTTTCTGATTTCTCATACATTTTCTGTATTTGTTTGTAAATAACTTTTTTTTTTTTTTTTTGTGGGTAAAGAGTGATCCTTGATCAAAAATCTTAATTTCAAAAGTAAATTGTTAATCGCTTCTACATTATCCAAACAGTTGTAACCGAATTTCTGATGCATAATAAATCGTCAAGAAAATTAACTGATAAATAAACTGATGAACATACATAAATGTGAAGGACTGGTTTTTAAAACCTTTGTATAGGCATAGACGTTGCAAAGTCCAAATGGTAAAACGTTGACTTCAGAAATTTTACCGTTCTATTTACTTGCTTCTGCATATTACTTTCGGCCACTGGCAATAAAAAAAAAATATGCATCTTTTAAAGTCTGATTTCTACTAAGGATTTCTAATTTCGCGAAACTGACGTTTCTTACTGTTATACAGACATAAACTGACAATTTACAGACATAAAACAGTTCCCACAAAAAAGATAATGAATTTAAAACTCATATAAATGAATCAATGAATGATCAATTGCCACATGTAGATATGAAAAAAGTCTGACAGATGCTTCAGGCATTTTAATTTTGGTGTAAAATCGAACTTCAGGTGTTAACTCTGTTATTCATACAAATAACTCATTGTATTTTTAAAATGACAAGTGTCAGAATTTCACGGAATCAAAAATTAGACCGGTTGTCATACAGTACAGTACAGCACATTTTAATTAATATTAATGTGGTATTTTTATATCTTCCATATGTTTGAAGTTATTGACACAAATAAAGTTTGATTCATATAAATTCAAAATAAAACGATGTTTTCCTTTAGTGCAAAAATTGGTGAGATAAATTGTTTTTCTTTGGCCCAAAAATATGAAGCCACTCGTGAAGAAAAACTGATCTGCCAATGATACGTAAAAACGTATCGGTGTTATGTACCGGTGACGAAGCAGCTAGCATGTCATAGCATGTATTAGCTTTATGTAGCATTGTCACGATTGCGCGTGCGACATTTAGCATTGAGTCGTAAGCTTAAGTGCGTAAGCGTAAGCGCTCAGTCATAATTTCACGGCACGGCCACTTGGCGGTGCGGTGGCGGTAGCGGGTGCTGATGTCAGCCCGGTATGCGTATTATACTCGCTTTTCGGGCAGGTGCACATGCCCCCCGTACGTTTAGAGTTTTCCGGTACAGAAGTACTCGGCTGTGAGCGGAACTGGTTAGATATCAACTTTGAAGCGGAGGTTGAAGTGGCCTTAGATGATTTCAGATACTCCGACAGATTTAAACCGAACCAAAGGTGTCGATTTTTATATTTTTGAATATATATCTCGCTTTTGTTTGCTAAGCTTCTGTAATGAGTATCGCATAGCAACCGTCTTTGACGCTGATCTTTTTGGTAAATATTATTTTGGAATATCGATCTTCCATAAGCAACCCGTTAGTCAAAAATAATACATAGATGGGTATAATGTTTCCATTGTTGGATGACCTCGAAGAATAACAACACGAAGACTGATTTTACAAGTTTATTCACCAATTTTTGTGGGACGATTGATTCCCTCTTTACAACTACCGTGCTTTATATAATCTCGTCATGGATAAAACTAAGCTATTTCATAACAATGTCATGATATTAGTTCATTCATTAAAATTCATCATTGGAACAACTTAATTATTTAAAATATAACCAAGCAAACTAAAATACTACTTTGATAAACATTTTACGGAACTTCAACTATTATCGATCTTAATAATTATATTAAATTAAATTATTATACATTTTACGGTTACGCATTTGATTGAATGGTTGACTTAAGCATTAATACAATGTTATACATTCAATCAATATGTTTTCTTAATATAATATTTCATAAACTCTGTTAGTTATCTATATTAGTGTACAATTCATTTACATTATTCATCATTATTTACCTAATCTCTAACATTCGGCCTTCCTGACAACTATAGTTTGTCCTCAAACTTAAATACATATAAAGAAGGCATTATTAATCGATAACTTGAATATCACATTCATTTAAAAACATTATAAGTTACATCATTGCGGTATGTGTATCAATCTAATTTCTAACATTCGGCCTTCCTGACAACTATAGTTTGTCCGCAAACTTAAATACATATAAAAAAGGCATTATTAATCGATAACTAGAATATCGCATTCATTTAAAAACATTATAAGTTACATCATTGCGGTATGTGTATCAATTACATCATCATAGGTTTTAGTATCAATCATTCGATTTTAGAATAAACTAATCTTAATCTTAATGCATTTATCTCTTATGTAAAAATCATTTATCATGTCTCTTTTATCATTTAGATTAAACTAATCTTAATCTAAATTCATTTATCTCTAATGTAAAAATCATTTCTCATGTCTTTTTTATCATTTCTCTTTTATATAATTTATCATCTACTAGCGACCCGCCCCGGCTTCGCACGGGTAGTAGAGCATATTATGCGTAGGTACTACCCGCTCAGGGATTAGGCAGCGTTTTCGATGAAAGCTCCCAGGCGGCTTGACTTTTTACGATATTTTCCACAATGAACTTACTATATCTCACCATATACCCGAATTACTAATTCCGTGGAATTCTGACGTTTCATAATGTTAGATAACCAGAGATAAAACAATTCCCACAAAAAAGATAAAAAATTCAAAACTTATGCAAATACAAATCAACTGCTGCATGTAGATATGACAAATGCCTGACAGACACTTCATGGTGATAATGTCATTCGACTTCCATTTTTGAATAAATTTTTTCAATGTGCTTCTTTTGTTTTCTATTGCTGTTAGTGTGCACTTTCTAGTTTCCATTCTTAGGAATTTCTATTTTAGGGAAAACAATTAATATTATTAAGCGACTTAGAGCTTTATATGTTGACAGGGAATTAAAGTAGTTTGGGGTAAAATCGTACTTCGTAGATGTTAATCCTGTTTTCCATATAAATAACTCACCTGTAAATGACAATGACAGCTGTCAGAATTAAGTCGATATTAAGTCAAAAATAAGGAGAAAAACTAAATATTTCAAATCAAATAAATTACAGTGTATTTGGGATATAAAAAGGTAAGTTTTCACCAGATTCCGTGAAAAAAAAAATTTATTTTAAAAGATAAAAATAAAAAACCAAAAACTTGGTTTTTTGAACTTTTCACATAAATTTTGAGGTTATGTGAAAAAAGTGTAAATACAAAAGTTGTAGATCTTTTTATTACCTACAACTTTGCTATTTGATTTTTTTCCATAGGACTTCTAGTTTTGCCGGAAATCGAGATAAACCGTTTTTTACCCATAAAACTCCCCCCCTTTTTTCCCGAGCTCAGATCGCCCTTAAGTTATTTTTCCTTGTATTTTTATAATATTCTCCTCCTTTTCCAATGGGTTTCATCCTACGTACTGTGATTTTTTTTTTGGTTTCAAAAATTATCGACACTGGGCTATATAATAGGGAGAACCGCGGCCACCGACGCGCTTATAGGCACGCTCCCGCCGCCGCAATTTTTAAATCTGTAATATCTTCGAAAGTATTCATTTAAATCATATGCTGTAAAGGGCCATATGGATTTATATCAAATCAACAATGTATTTAAGGTATTTAATTAGATAAGGATTAATGCTGTATTGGTTGAAATCGCTTCTAAAATTAGCCATTATTTGTCGTAAAAAGTAAATGACAAAAAAATGTTATTGTGGGATATCCATAAGAGATAGACATATACCATCGCGGACTTTTCTGTAGACCTTTTCAATGTGTACAATACTTAGTACATTATTTTGATAAATCTCGTAGGGTTCAGCCTGCGTTTGCAATGTAAGCAGAAAAAATGTAATTATTTACGACATCACATTAGAAACCTCAAAAATAACAGTATTTCTCCACTATTAAATGGATGTTATTATACATATAAACCTTCCTCTTGAATCACTCTATCTATTAAAAAAAACCGCATCAAAATCCGTTGCGTAGTTTTAAAGATTTAAGCGTACAAAGGGACATAGGGACATAGGGATATAGGGACATAGGGATATAGGGACGGAGAAAGCGACTTTGTTTTATACTATGTAGTGATACAGCTTATCGTCTATACAGCATATCGTCTATACAGTTTCGGTTTAAATAAATTTACTGTCTCAAAAGAATATTATACAAATATATTCACTTAGAAGACGAGACAAAGGCAAACAGATTTTACAAAATTAAATTATTGCAATACGGAGCGTAAAACAATTTGTAATAAAAGTGGGTAGGTTTCAAATACTTGGTACCATCACAACAGAATCGATTCAAGCCGCGGCTATGTTACTGAATCGTCACGTCAATTCATAGATAGCTCATAACTAGATGTGACCCAATAAAGTAAATTCAATATTCTTAATTCGTAAAAAAAATATTATGTATTAAGTATGTTTTAAGTTTCACAAAATAGTTTTTAAGCATTTTTTAAAAAGGATGTACACTTTTACATTCTTTTATATTTTTAGGCAGTTTATTATATATCTGAGCACTTAAACGTAATATTTCTCTTACCATAGTTAGTAATTCTTGGTGGGCGTAAGATTATGTTATTAGCACTTCTCAAAATTAGTAAATGCGGATATTTGTTTTTTCTGGTAAAGGTTATGTTTGAATGTATTTCTTTTGACAAAATTTTTCGTATTAAAATGCAAGTGTAATATTTGTAAGTATTTGTTAAATTCAATTTTTTTTTTCTTTATACATTTTTTTCTGTTGATGTTAAAAAAATCATAATGAAATAGTACTTTTATTAATTTATTTTGAGCCGTTTAGTTTAGCCGTGGTTTAGCCAGGCAGTTGTAGATTATGTAGCAGACTTGTGGTAGCCAACGGACTATGCTGTGGAGAGCTACTGTTAAAGATACTAGCTTATTTCTGATATTTAAAATATGTGATTTCCATGTGACTTTATTGTCGATTGTTAAACCTAAATACTTCTCGCAATCTGACCTATTGATGATAATGCTATTAATTTTTGGTGGTTCAAAATCATTAATTTTTTTTTAATATTTTTAGCTGCAAATATTACATAATGAGTTTTATTTACGTTGAGGGTTAGCAAGTTACATTGAAACCAGATATTAAGTAAATTAAGATCATTTTGGGCATCTTTAATTAGGTTTTCAATTTTATTCCCATGATAAAAAAGGTGGTATCATCAGCATAATATGGTGATAATTCGTCTTTTAGTTCATGTTTTATTCATATTATTTATATAGATCAGAAAAATTATGAATCGAAGTATCGAGGCTTGAGGAACTCCGTAAGTTATTAGTTTAGGACTGCTGATTATTTAAATAAGATTCAAAAATTAAGTATCTTGTGGCTAACCGTATAAAACGCTTTTTTTTTTGGATTTATGAATATTCCAAGAACAATTTTTTTTCGTCTATATTGTTTATTTTATTTTATTTTAGATACTAGGTCAACAGTTGCTGATAACGTATTTAATTTTGCTCTAAATCCATATTGTTTTTGATACAGAAAATCAATAGAAATGAAGTAGGATTCAAGTCGATTATAAATAATTTTATCTTTTTTTCGATAATTGCTCGGGACCGATTTTGTTCCAGAATTACAGATAGGCGTTACTTTAGCTATTTTTAGAGACGCAGGAAAAGTACCATTTTCTAAACAGGAATTTATGCATAGAGTTAGTTCGTCAGCTATGGAGTTTTTGATGAACTTTATTACCTTCTAATGTTTATGCTATCGATACCTGAACTAGTGTTAGTATGTAAGTTATCTATTACTTGAATTATTTCTTTCATCTTTGTTAGTTTTAATTTATTAAGCCCACAGTTAGGATTGTCGTTTATATCATTTGTACGTATATGGTTTATCGTTTATTGTTCATATTGTTTATCGTTTTAAATCGTTTATTGTTTATGTCGTTTATTCATATATGTCTTTTATAGTTAATGTCAATTATCATTTATCATTTATCTTTAATTTTAATTATTATTTGTCATTTATCTTTAATGTCAAGTCAATTATCGTTTATGTTAATTTTCGTTTATGTCAATTATAATAAAAATCCACTTCACTACATAGTTATAAAACAAAGTCGTTTTCTCTGTCCCTATATCTCTATGTATGCTTAAATCTTTAAAACTACACAACGGATTTTGATGCGGTTTTTTTTTAATAACATCCATTAAATACTTAGTGGAGAAATACTGTTATGAAGATTCTAATGTGATGTCGTAAATAATTAAATTTTTTCCGCTTACATTGCAAACGCAGGCTGAACCCTACGAGATTTATCAAAATAATGTACTAAGTATTGTACATATTGAAAAGGTCTACAGAAAACTGCACTATGGTATATATCTATCTCTTATGGATACCCCACAATAAAATTTTTTTTTTGTCATTTACTTTTTACAACAAATAATGGCTAACTTTCGAAGCGATTTTAACCAATACAACATTAATCCTTATCTAATTAAATACCTTAAATACATTGTTTATTTAATATAGATTTATATGGCCCTTCACAGCATATGATTTAAATGAATATTTTCGAAGATATTACAGATAAACCAGATATCCACGATTCCTTCAGGATTTGTGAAAAATCGAAATTCACGTGGGCGAAGTATATAATTTCCTTTAATTATTATTATTTCATTCTCTTATACAATTTTACATTTTATTAGTCTTTCCAAACATTCCCTTTTTTTCTTTACATCTCATGTCTGCCATTTCAATTCCTATCTAAAGCTCTTTTTTTCGAATTGTCAGATCAATAATCATAAAAATACCTTAATTCAACAAAAGGAGGTCATATTGCAATATTAAATTCACAACGAACCTAACACAACTACAGTTTATATCAATTGTCGTTTATATATTTTTTTTTTTATTATTTTATTTAAATTGATGTTTATATTTCGAACTATCACGGTCAATAAATGTACCAATCCAAGTTTGTATCTGATCTACAAGCCAATGTATTGCAATGATACTTCATATATCATTTTCTTATATCTTTATAAGGCCCTGAATAGACTTAACAGTTTCTTATTTTACCTATTTAGGAGCATTGAGCATCAAATATTATTCGGTTATAATGCTTCACCTGTCCTTTGGGATCTAAACATAGCAACCGCATTCAACAATGTTTTAAATATGTGAAATATTACAAAATGTTTCAAACTCAATGATGTAAAACCGTAGTAAAACCGTCAACACAAAGTCAGAGAAACTTCATTCAAAATTGATCTACTGTCACAACACTGGTTCTTTTGTATCATCAATTTAATAAGTACATAAAAGTGAGATAATGGTGATAATTACTTAAGACTTAAAATTAAAACTACGAGATTATCACCACCTCACAATATGGTTCAGTATAAATGATTTGAACTATTGGCTTATTTAGAACTATCTAAGTCCATGGCTTTTTTTTGTCGTTAAAATAATATCCCTCACGCACTATCTTTATCATTAAGATTTAATAAGATTTTTCAATTAGTTTGCGTAATATGTAATATGTATGTGCGAAAATACAATTTTCAAATTTTCAAACTGTTGTCAAATATACATTGTGAAGCTATATATATTTCAATTCATTTAGGTAAAATCTCTATAAGTCTTGCCAATGTTACAGAAAAATAACCGTTAACAATTCCGAGTCTTTGCAGTAACTTCTAACTAAGTTATAAAAACTATCACCTGTTTTATCGGAAATGTTCAAGCATTTAGCCATATAACCATTTTGTAATAATATTCATTACTTTCTAAATGAAAGGCTCGTTTTAAGATTACTCTGCTACTAACATAGTTCGATTATCGATTGTACCTTCATACCATTTTTAGTAGGACCTTTTTTTAATCTGAGAAGTGCAATATGGGACGTCTGTTGATCATTCTAACTATACGTCTTAGCACACTTACTAAACTCGTAAATCCAGAAACTTTAACATAACTATTCAACATACCAGACTTGAGCATTACGTGTGGAATCCTGGCTGTGTCGTTGACTGATAGGCCACTCCCGGCTGCATCGTCACATGCACTCTCGGCTGCGTCGATCTTGTAGGCAGCCGCGACTGTGATGAGAGCTGGTCAGTGCACCGTAAGCGCACTCACCCTCTGCAGCTTGTAGTCTCTCGTCAGGCCGTGGTGTGCAAAAATAAAATGGTTTATGGTTAGAATTTGAACTACTAAAAGTACTTGGAAATCGATTTAATGCGGGTAGATAAAAAATATTATTGCATTATTATTAAAATTATTTTAATTTGATTCTCTGCTTTTATCACAGACATATATAGGGTAGATCGGCGATTACCACTTTTTACTAATAATAATTCACGCGTGCCAAAAAAAACGGTTACGTGTGATACCAAATAACCTCCTTTTTTGAGATTTATTTCTAAACTTCTGTGTTTACAGTTCAAAATAGTGCAAGATACACTAATACACTTGTACGATTATTTTTATGCACTAAAACTATTAATTACATCGAAATATCTATGTGTAACGAGTGTTATTTTGAAAACTTGTGTACAAGTGTAAATAAGTTTGGCACACGTTTCCATCGATAATATATTTCTGTGTACTTTCATGATAAGTACCACAAGCACTTAGATTTTAAATCACTTTAGAATTTACACAAACATAGCAAAATAATACATAAATAAACGAATTAATCACTTGTTACCTGCGTTCAGCGTATCCCGCTTCTGATTGTTGGATGACCTCGAAGAATAACAACACGAAGACTGATTTTACAAGTTTATTCACCAATTTTTGTGGGACGATTGATTCCCTCTTTACAACTACCGTGCTTTATATAATCTCGTCATGGATAAAACTAAGCTATTTCATAACAATGTCATGATATTAGTTCATTCATTAAAATTCATCATTGGAACAACTTAATTATTTAAAATATAACCAAGCAAACTAAAATACTACTTTGATAAACATTTTACGGAACTTCAACTATTATCGATCTTAATAATTATATTAAATTAAATTATTTTACATTTTTAACCGACTTCAAAAAAAGGAGGTTCTGTATTCGACCCGTATGTATGTATGTATGTATGTATGTATGTAAGTATGTTCGCGATTATCTCCGCAACTAATGAACCGATTTTGATGAAGTTTTCACTATCGTAATCTACATACTTTCGAGAAGGTTTTAGTATATAACACATTGAGTTATCATTCTTACATACGAAGTTATAACCATAAATTTATACATATGTCACTAATATGTTCTCTGATATTGCCAGACCTATTGCTGAAGTCTAATATACCTATTCTGTCCAAAGATTTCACTCTGCTACGCCTACGTAGCATTGACCTTTTACAAAAACTTTTGGGCCGAAGTCAGTACAGCTGTACTATAGAGTGATTCCTTGGAGTTAGTGCATGGTTACGTGTATTTCCATCCTATACAAAGCCAAACCGCAAGGGTGTGAAACTGGTCGCGTATAGATTGTAAATTACTTTTTAACCGACTTCAAAAAAAGGAGGTTCTGTATTCGACCCGTATGTATGTATGTAAGTATGTATGTAAGTATGTATGTATGTATGTAAGTATGTTCGCGATAATCTCCGCAACTAATGAACCGATTTTGATGATTGTTTCACTATCGTTATCTACAGACTTTTAAGAAGGTTTTAGTATATAACACATCGAGTTATCATTCTTACGTACGAAGTTATAAGCATAAATGTACACATATGTCACTAATATGTTCTCTGATATTGCCAGACCTATTGCTGAAGTCTGATATACCTATTCTGTCCAAAGACTTCACTCTGCTACGCCTACGTAACATTGACCTTTTGCAAAAAGTTTTGGGCCGAAGTCAGTACATCTGTACTATAGAGTGATTCCTTGGAGTTTGGACATGGTTACGTGTATTTCCATTCTATACAAAGCCAAACCGCAAGGGTGTGAAACTAGTCGCGTATAGATTGTAAATTACGGTCTATTCAAATTATACAAGAGTTGTACGCATACGCATACGCATAGATCAGAAGTTAGGTTAGGTTGGGTTAGAACATAATTAAACCACTCACCTATAGTATGACACATAAAATGTATATGTCACAGGATATTTAATAATAATTAATAATATACAGGTCATAATCTATTTTACATAGTTCTCATTTATATTATTATTATTATTATTATTACCTAATATAAAGAAAACAAATCACTAAAAAGCATAAAATAATTTTTTTCAAAGAAAAATGAACCGACTTCAAACGAATCGAACTAAAAAGTTTAAAATAATTTTTTATTCATTTAGATTGACGATTAAACTACCTAACTCAAATGATATATAATTTTTTGAAGTCGGCGCCAAACCACATTCAATTCGTGTAAGTAAAATCAGAATATCCACTTTTGAATGCGAGCGCGGTGAACCTAGTTGCGGAGGGTGAGTCTGGGACCCGGGGGGGCACATTTTTGACTTGAAGTGAACTTGAAGTCATTTGGCGCCGACTTCAAAAAATTATATATCATTTGAGTTAGGTAGTTTAATCGTCAATCTAAATGAATAAAAAATTATTTTAAACTTTTTAGTTCGATTTGTTTGAAGTCGGTTCATTTTTCTTTGAAAAAAATTATACGGTTACGCATTTGATTGAATGGTTGACTTAAGCATTAATACAATGTTATACATTCAATCAATATGTTTTCTTAATATAATATTTCATAAACTCTGTTAATTATCTATATTAGTGTACAATTCATTTACATTATTCATCATTATTTACCTAATCTCTAACACCATCGTGTGGCCAAATCTTTATGGGCAAATCTCCGAATAGTTTTTCTTGTTGGGTCTGAGCCCAATAATAATTGTAAAATCTCAAGATCTAATTCGTCATTCTTATGAATCAGATGTCAATAAGAATAAGGTAAGATGAAATTTATGTAGGTAGGTATTTATTTTATGACCCTACACAGAAAACTCACACACGCTATGCGTCGGAGTATTTGACTGGATGGTAGGTATACTTATATTTTATCCACACACCATAAAAGTCGGGATATACATATATTTTCCACACACCATATAGGTCGGGATATACATATATTTTCCACAAACGTTTTAAGTCGGGATAGTTATATTTATTTGACAGGTATCACTATATTTTTATCCACACACCATAAGGGTCGGGATAAACATATTTTCCACACACCATATAGGTCGGGATATACATATATTTTCCACAAACGTTTTACGTCGGGATAGTTATATTTATTTGACAGGTATCACTATATTTTTATCCACACACCATATAGGTCGGGATGTATATTTTCCACACACATTTTGTCGGGATAAGGTACATGTCAATAATACAGGAAATCAAGGTTATAAGTATGTATTCTATATGCCACTGAAGCTGGCGCCTTAAATATTTTAGTGAAGACAAGGTCATTCACCTAGGCTATTCTTTCTCTCTAGTTTTTATATACCTCACACACTATTTAAGTAGGTGAGAATGGGACAAAGCAACTTCCAGCCCTTTACAAGGGAAAAATTTCTTTGTTCAACTTTTTGTTTGGAGCGCAAATTCCACAGCTTTTATCTGTCTAACGGGAAACTCATTGAGATTTCCAATTGAACCGTTAACATAAACAGGATACGGTACGCAGGTAAAAACAATGAACAGTAAACAATAATTATTTTGTTCACTGGGTAAAAATGTTCTTACTAGTGAATAAATCTAGTCTTACCTTGAATTTTTCTGCTCGCTCGGTGATGATTGTCGCTAGCGATTCCTGGTACTGATGATTAAAATCCGCGGGTGATACACTTCAACTTTTTCAACTAAATCACTTTTTCTTTTTCCCGTTTCACTTTTTATTTTTTGAATTTTGTTTGGACGACGTGTGACTCGGACAACACAAAATAACGTAATGACGACCCGGATCGGCGTGGCGAGGGCGGTGGGGTGAGGGTACCTACTCAGTGTGTGTGACCAACGTCAAAAAACAATTAATTTATTATAAAATAACTCTAAAAGTGTGATAAAGGACAGCACAGACTAGCGTCTGCTGCATGTAAACCATAATCATCTTTGGGAGAAATGCGAAGTATAATCTGAAATTATTATTAACTAATATAAAATCTGAAATTACTATTGACTGAATTACTATTAACTAATATAAAATTGAATTACTAATGACTAATATGAAATTTAAATATACTACCGACTAAACTATAAATCTAAACTAAAAATACTATTGACTACGTATAATTAAATTATAATTATGGCCCTCAGCCGCTATTCTATACTAAAAATTAAAACTAAATATATTATTGACTACGTTATACCTAAAATAAAGATTACGTCTATGGCCTTCTGCCAATTATAAATTATAACTACAAATTATAACTAAAATTGTCTACGAACTTAACTAAATTAAATCGTAATTCGAATTATACCTACGTTCTCATACTAAATTAAACCTAAAAATAAAATCTACCTAGACTACTAAATTAACTAAATAAAATTAATAATTGGGCTAACCCGATGTCTTAACTCAGAACTCCAAACGATTTGCTTAGGTGTACCTAAACTACAAACATACTACACATACATACATGTATCTATACTTACACAAATATTTATCTGCATAAATATTTCTATACATACCTACATAATTAATTCTACACTTATTGTCTACAAATTTTGTATATCATATATACATCTGCATAACTAAATAACTACACATAACTAAATGGTATGTGCTGGCATACTAAAAATATTACCTACCTACACAACTAAACAATTCTACATATTAGGTGCTAACATAACTTACAATCGCTACCACATTACATACCTACCTTGTATACATACCTAACCTGTATACACACTACCATACATACATATACCTGCTTACTCTAAACAACATATCTACATCGATGTCTAAACTGATGAGCTCAGCCGACCTACTCACAACTCTAATTAAGACTGGTGGCTTGTCTAACTAAAAAGTCAAGGCACTCGTCATTATTCTCCACCAACCTAAACGGTGGCGGAATACCTACTGGGTACCTACTACCCTACTAAACAGGCATCTTGATGACCTAAAAGTCAAGGTGATACCTGTAACTACCTTGTTCACCTACCTACAACGGTGAATGAGACCTATGGTTTGCTGACCTAAAAGGCAAACAAATCCATTCGGACGCTCATCAATTTAGTCTTCTTACTAAGAAACTCAACAACTAATCATAACACCTACTTAACATTCACTCAACATAATAACGCTCTGAACTTATTATGCAATCATACCTACTCGGAGGTACAACAACTACGTGTACATATCTATAGTCATACTAACTCCTCTTACACTTCAGCAACATACTCATCCTACATAAAATATTATATTTACACGCCCACCCATACAACTGTTGTTTACCAATTAATTATGCTTCGTAACTATAACATCGTATTATGTACCCACCTCAAACATATTGCCTACAAATCTCAGTAAACAAACACAGCCGGCTAAAATGATAAGTAACCTACCCTCAAAAATAAATCATTACGTAATACTCCTATAAAAACATTACGACCGTAGCGAGTCGTGACCTACTTACAAACAGCTCACTAGGGTTGTCACTATATACTAATTATAGCATCTTAACACTCTAAAAGTTAAGATATTTTTCTATCGCATTACCAATCTACAGGGTGATTAAATACCTTGTTGCCACTTTATGGTAAAGTTTTATTTATCATTTTAGTTTTTATTAACACACACTTATAACAGGCGAGTAATAGATACTACATATCTATTCCTCTGTACAACTGCACGCATTACCTTAATCTACATGGGTGTATGCTTTCTGTGTCAGGAACATGTGAGTGATGATGAATGCTGTTGATGAATGAAAGTGAAGCCTGTATAGGTAGTCTGAGAGGCAGGAGAAGGATTTTATCAGGAAAAATCCTTACCGAAAGAGGGGACTATGTAACGATTTGGAAAATCACTACAAAAATACACCTAACGCCATCTACCGTGCGCGTTCAGAACTGCACCGATAATTGCGGAGCAGTTCACCTCAGCTAACCAGATAACCTTATGTGCTGCCACCTACCATATTCACATTATACTTCGCATCTCTCCGAAGATTATTATAGCTTACAAGCAGCAGTACAGTAGATTATGCTGTCCTTATCACACTTTTAGAGTTTTTTTTATAATAAATTAATTGTTTTTTGACGTTTTTGACGTCAGAATACCGAGTAGGTACCCCCACCCCCACGCCGCCCCGCCACGCGGCGAGGCCCATCGTCATTACGTTAATTTGTGTTGTCCGAGTCACACGTCGTCCAAACAAAATTTAAAAAATAAAAAGTGAAACGGGAAAAAGAAAACGTGATTTAGTTGAAAAAGTTGAAGTGTATCACCCGCGGATTTTAATCATCAGTACCAGGAATCGCTAGCGAGTATCATGCGATCAATCATCATCGAGCGAGCAGAAAAATTCAAGGTAAGACTAGATTTATTTACTAGTAAGAAGTTATATTCATTAACATTTTTACCCAGTGAACAAAATAATTATTGTTCATTGTTTTTATCTGCGTACCGTCTTCTGTTTATGTTGACGGTTCAATTGGAAATCTCAATGAGTTTCCTGTTAGACAGATATAACCTGTGGAATTTGCGCTCCAAACAAAAAGTTGAACAAAGAAATTTTTCCTTTGTTGTTGGCTGGAAGTTGCTTTGTCTCGTTCTCACCTACATAAATAGTGTGTGAGGTATATAAAAACTAGAGAGAAAGAATAGCCTAAGTGAATGACCTTGTCTTCACTAAAATATTTAAGGCGCCAGCTTCAGTGGCATATAGAATATATACTTATAACCTTGGTTTCCTGTATTATTGACATGTACCTTATCCCGACATAAAATGTGTGTGGAAAATATATATCCCGACCTATATGGTGTGTGGATAAAAATATAGTGATACCTGTCAAATAAATATAACTATCCCGACGTAAAACGTTTGTGGAAAATATTTATGTATATCCCAACCTATATGGTGAGTGGAAAATATATGTACATCCCGACCTTTATGGTGTGTGGATAAAATATAGGTATACCTACCATCCAGTCAACTACTCCGACGCATAGCGTGTGTGAGTTTTCTTTGTAGGGTCATAAAATTAATACCTACCTACATAAATTTCATCTTACGTTATTCTTATTGACATCTGATTCATAAGAATGACAAATTAGATCTTGAGATTTTACAATTATTATTGGTCTCAGACCCAACAAGAAAAACTATTCGGAGATTTGGCCATAAAGATTTCGCCACACGATGGAAACATTATACCCATCTATGTATTATTTTTGACTAACGGGTTGCTTATGGAAGATCGATATTCTAAAATAATATTTACCAAAAAGATCAGCGTCAAAGACGGTTGCTATGCGATACTCATTACAGAAGCTTAGCAAACATAAGCGAGATATATATTAAAAAATATGAAAATCGACACCTTTGGTTCGGTTTAAATCTGTCGGAGTATCTGAAATCATCTAAGGCCACTTCAACCTCCGCTTCAAAGTTGATATCTAACCAATTCCGCTCACAGCCGAGTACTTCTGTACCGGAAAACTCTAAACGTACGGGGGGCACCATGTGCATCTGCCCGAAAAGCGAGTATAATACATATACCTGGGCTGACATCAGCACCCGCTATCGCCACCGCACCGCTACCAGCGGCCGTGCCGTGAAATTATCACTGAGCACTTACTCTCTTACGTTTACGCACTTAAGCTTACGGACTCAATGCTAAATATCGCACGCGCAACCGTGACAATGCTAGCTGCTTCGTCACCGGTACATAACATCGATACGTTTTTACGTATCATTGGCAGACCAGTTTTTCTTCACGAGTGGCTTCATATTTTTGGGCCAAAGAAAAACAATTATTCGTCTCACTAATTTTTACAGTCCCTCAGCCTAAAGGAAAACATCGTTTTATTTTGAATTTATATGAATCAAACTTTATTTGTGTCAATAACTTTAATATGGAAGATATGAAAGTACCGCATTAATATTAATTAATATGCTGTATGACAACCGGTCTGATTTTTGATTCGGTGAAATTCTGACAGTTGTCATTTTAAAAATACAATGAGTTATTTGTATGAATAACAAGGTTAACACCTAAAGTTCGATTTTACACCAATATTAAGATGCCTGAAGCATCTGTCAGGCATTTGTCATATGTACATGTGGCAATTGATTTTCAGTTATACGAGTTTTAAATTTATTATCCTTTATGTGGGAACTGTTATACGTCTGGTAACAGTAAGAAACGACAGTTTCGCGGAATTAGAAATCCTTAGTAGGAATCAGACTATAAAAGATGCATATTTTTTTACTGCCAGTGGCCGAAAGTGATATGCAGAAGTCAACGTTTTACCATTTGGACTTTGCAACTTCTATCAACAAAGGTTTTAAAAAAACCGGTCCTTCACATTTATGTATGTTCATCAGTTTATTTATCAGTTAATTTT
Organism: Melanargia galathea; assembly: GCA_920104075.1. Taxonomy (NCBI): domain Eukaryota; kingdom Metazoa; phylum Arthropoda; class Insecta; order Lepidoptera; family Nymphalidae; genus Melanargia; species Melanargia galathea. The sequence goes on from CAKKTA010000001.1 coordinate 1,119,766, forward strand.
CTTGACGATTCATTATGCATTAGAAATTCGGTTACAAATGTTTGGATAATGTAAGAAGCGATCAACAAATTACTTTTGAAATTAAGATTTTTGATCAAGGATCACTCTTTACCCACAAAAGGATTTATCTTTTATTCATCTAAAAGTTCATATAAAGTTATTTACAAACAAATACAGAAAAATGTATGAGAAATCAGGAAACTAACTAGTTATGTTGGTTTGTCGATGTCGGCGTGCCCGGCCTTCGATGACGGATTTATTTATACGAAAATGTATGGATTTTCAAAGTTCTTGAAATTCTTGGCAATTCACTACTTTGATAATCGTAAGAAATATATTATGACCTTCTCTGTGTAGAAATATATGATCTGTATTGTTAACAATGATTTCATATGCTGGAGGAAGTGGAGAAATTATATTGATTCTGCAAATTGTTCATTTAAAATATGAAGAATATTCACTAGTACCTAGTGTATAGTGATGCGTCACGTTCGGGCTGTGGTGCAACCTGTAACGATGAGACAGCTTACGGATTACTCGCAAATGTCATTGCTCCACTCAAGCACCTTGGGACTCCAACGTCCATCGGTTCTTCAATTTACTTGCAGCCTTTTATAGCCTCAGTCTTTCACGACTTAAAAATTATAATATTTTACCAAAAATAAACAGCTATTGCTTATATCAATGTTTACAAAATTTTGCGTCATATATTTAAATAAATACGAACGTTAGTTGCAGATTTCGAATCTCATCAAAAGTTCAACATGAACACAGAAAGGGAACTCACTGTTTATGCGTATCGTCAGTTAAAAGTTTATTTCGGCAGATCTGACTTTGGTTTATTTGCCAGTAATCAAAATAACAAATGTCAGAGGTACGCATCATGGAACTTCTGAGATTGTTGATGCAAAAAAATACAAAATTTTATAAGCCTTTCCATACTTTAGCCTTATTTCAAAATATTACACAATTAAATGTTACACGGCAAAGTGCGTTTTTTCCAACTCCAACGCATCGCTTAACATAGCAATGGTCTTTTCTCTAATAATTCCATGAATAAATATAACACATCTTTAAAGTCAAAATGACTGTTCTGCAAGAAAAAAGGTTATAATTATTGGTATATATTGGTTTTATATGGTGATTCCAACATTATACAGCTAATTGAATTTTTCACACAAAAATTCAGATACAAGTTAAATTTCTATAATTCTCACTGTCCACCATAATTTAGTATTAACCCTTAAATGCATAGATAATGCAATGCCTTAAATGCAAATGCCTTTAAATGCAAATGCCTTAAATGCAAGATTCAGTATAAACAATGATTTCATCTCACAAAAAAGATCTATCTTTAAAAACTCACTTTTTTGGCATTATCATCTCCATTAAAAAATACAGACAATTGGTCAATAAATACTTTATTGGAATCCGATAAAACTAAAATAGATGATCAAAACTTCAAGATCAAATGTATTTTCAACCAATTATTGTGGTGCCATATATTAAAGAAAATCCTTAAACTCTGTACAAGCTTATTTCAGAAGATATTTAGAAAGAATTGATCCCTTACGTGCCCAATGAGATTTTTTTCAAAATCAAATCAAAATCAATTTATTTGTTGAAATAGGTTAGTACAATGATGGTAAAATATTTAAATACAGTGCTACTATTTCATGCCCTTGTTTTAGGGCATACACATATTCTTGTTATTTAATAACCTACTTATTTACTTTATACCTTTGTTCATCAGTTTTAAAAAACCACTCTTTCTATCCCATTGAGTTATGTCAATTCAATGGCACACATAGCACGCGACACGCGTTGACATCAGCTGCCCACAATGTAGGGCTAAAACTTAGAAATTATTCGACAAAAAGTAGTTTGGTCTGAATCTTCAAATGTATTTTTAAAGTATCTATTATAATATTATAAAGATTTATTAAAATCAGATCAAAATTGTGGATATATTATTTTGAAGCTTAAATTTTTTTTTATGCGAATAAAAATTTATATTCTATTCTATACAAGTACGATTAGCATATATTATCTGACATGCTACTTAGAAAAAAAATTAATTAATTAAAAATAATAAATCGCCTTTAAATTATGGTTTATGAAGTAATATTGACTTTGTTTAATCACATATTGTAAATGATTATTTTTCTTTTTCCCTGTTATGTTTTGCCTTAATTTTATTTTCAATAATTTTACTGTACACAGTAAATATTATTGTAGTATTTTTTCGATGCTCTAAACATCTGCTTGTAAGCTATAATAATCTTCGGAGAGATGCGAAGTATAATTGAGAATCAAACGAACTTACCTTGTGAAGTTTGATATCTAATTATACGAGCGTCTCGACCGAAGATTATTACAAACCCACCCGCCCTGTTTTTTTTGTCAAAATCCCTAAACATATCGAAAAAATAAGGCTCTGAAAAATGACGATGGGCCTCGCCGCGTGGCGGGGCGGCGTGGGGGTGGGGGTACCTACTCGGTACTCTGACGTCAAAAACGTCAAAAAACAATTAATTTATTATAAAAAAAACTCTAAAAGTGTGATAAGGACAGCATAATCTACTGTACTGCTGCTTGTAAGCTATAATAATCTTCGGTCGAGACGCTCGTATAATTAGATATCAAACTTCACAAGGTAAGTTCGTTTGATTCTCAATTACACTACACACTGGCTCACACCAAACACTCGGAGTTTTCTGAAAACCTTGTGTTGCTACAAATTATCAAGCACCCTCTAATGGGGAATAGCTCAAACCAAATTTCCTTGACAACCAATGACATCTAACGGTGAATAGACGCTAAATCTAGGCCATATAGACGATTCTAGAACGATTTTGCCTATTTCCGCCTAATCGAAGCTTCTCGAAGTGTTAAAATCCATATAAGCTAGCGCTCGCAGTGTCAAGTAGACGGAAACTTCAGTCGCTATCCGGATATGACGCATATACTGAAAGTTCGAGATTTATCGCGTAAATACCCACATTCTGAGACGTAAATACGGCAGACGCGATAACTGACGATGAGTCTTCCAAACGTCTCCATAGTGAACGGCCGTCATGTTGTAACAATGTGAAGTGTTAGCTATGTAAAGTTATTTTCTAACATTCAATTAGCTAGATTCAGTGATTAAACCCAGCAAAAACTGGTTTTTTTCTATGGACTGATTCTACCACGGCGGTTAACCACCACAGTCCGCAGACCTACTGTTCACGTCTGGAGCTTTCGGCACACTTCGATCCGGCCTGCCTGTGGTCACCCATCTAGCGGCGGCTTGCGTCCAGCTCTCGGCTTATCTACGCACGAGCGGGAGCATCGGCCGTGACCTCGAGACCATCTGACGCTTCAGGCCAGTGGTTTTGTTCTACCCTCCTCGCCGAATGCTAGCGTAACCGAAAGTTTCGCGTATTATTTTCTTACTGATTGTGCGCGACCTAAATACCGAATCCACTCTCTTCGACTGATGTTAGCCCTATAGACACTAAGTGATTTCTAGTTTTAATGTTACTTTAATTACGTTTTACTCCGTCCAATAGAATATATTAGCTTAAGAGATAGGGAACCTATTGTATATAATATCTAGTTTTGCTCATTAAATGTATAGAACTATATCCCTCTCTTATTTATCTCATCTAATTTACTACCTGCTCGCACAAACGCGACAAAGGTAATACTTTATGTATTGTCCCGTAAATATTTCAAGGTCATAGGTTTTTTAGTTTAGAAATGACAGACATTACAATCCTCAGTATTGGGTTCAAATAACTTGGGATCCGGATCTTTGAACGTACGGCTTATTTTAAACTGGTGTGCGTTTAAATTTATGTTTGTCGGTCTGTCTATTTATTCCAGCTAATCTCCGAAACGGCTGGATCGATTTTAATGGAACTTTCAATGTTATAAGGAGTAACTTAGGCTACATTTAGTTTAGGTACCTACATAAAAGAATTATGGGATCCGATCCGATCCTATATAAAACCTATAAACACGCGAACGAAGTCGCGGGGGTCAGCTAGTACAAAATAAGATCTCTCCCTTCGAACATGTTTCTAAAATATTGTACTGACAAATAAAGCGAAAGTAACTCCCTATCGTAGGTACTGTACTTTTGTTGTGTGTCAGTCAACCTCTTCGAAAAATAACCTAACGGTACCCATTCTTTATTCACTTTTTGTTGCAACGTTCCACCAACGCAATTATTTGATGCGTCTGCCATAATGGCAAGCGCCTGACCTGAAATCGGATACGCTAACAAAGCAGCGTTCTGTAAATTCAACTTACATTGTTCGAACGCTTGAACAGCACTTTCTGTCCACACTATACTACTTTTATCGCGTTTCTTTGCCCGGTGCAGATACCTATTTAATTCTGCCTGACATTCGGCTGCGTGACGTAAATGACTTCTATAGAAATTTACCATGCCCAGAAATCTACGCAGTTCTTCTACCGTTTTCGGTCTGGGGAAGTTTACAATGGCTTGGACCTTACTTGGTAGGGGTTTTAATCCGTTGGCTGAGACTTCGTGACCTAGAAACTCAACTTTATCCTGCGAAAACGCACACTTTGCTAGGTTGATAGTTAGCCCTACTTCCTGCAATCTTTGAAAAACGGCCTCTAAATGTTTTTCGTGCAACGTACTATTTTCACTAGCTACTATTAAATCATCTAAATATGAGAAAACAAATTCCGGTTTATATTTAGCGTATTCCGGGTTATTTTGTCGAAAATTTGCCTCTAAATCCTGTAAAACACAATTATTCATAAAACGCTGAAACGTCTGCGCTGCGTTTTTTAACCCGAAAGACATACATGGCCATTCGAATAAGCCAAAACTTGTTATAATTGCAGTTTTTTCTACGTCTTCCTCTGCAATTGGAATAAAATGATACGCCCTATTGATATCGATCCTGCTAAATACTTTCTTATCAGCTAAAATAAACGTGAAATCCCTTATGTGAGGAATTGGGTATCTATCAGGCTTCGTAATAGCGTTTAGCGCTCTATAGTCTCCACACGGCCTTATATTTCCATCTTTCTTAGGTACTACGTGTAGTGGACTCGCCCACGCACTTTTAGACGGGCGGCAAATACCCATTTCCTGCATAAGACGGAATCACGTCGGGGTCACCAGTTTGGAGGATTTGTTCACGCCTCCAGTTTATGTACGGATTATGATGGAGCCTCGAAGATGCTTCTATCCACGTACCTGATACGTCAAGAGTAGCGCTGTGTTCGTGAGTCTACAAGGTTGTGAAATGACACGCTTCAAACTTCCAATAATTAATATTTTACTTTGACTCTACATTAAACAAAGAAAGCTTAGGCTAGCGTACTCGGCGGGCGGGGAGCAACTGCGGTGCCGCGTGCAACGGCGGTTTATATAGCGACCCAATTTGAGAAATGCCTACGTCGGCACATGTCCCCTACATTAATATATATAAAAAAAGCTATATATTATTTAGATTTACATTATTTTTATTATTATTAACCTTAGTTTTAAGTCGCTGTGTAAGAAGTAGGTGATCTGCACCATAAGGAGAAGTTGTATATTATCAAATCATAAAACAAAACAAACAATAAAAAAAGGCACGGACCAAGAGTCTGTGGAGTTGTTGACTATTTAATAAAACAAAAAAAAAAGCATTTTGTCCTATATAATATTTTACAAGAAAGTAAACTTAACATAGTTACTACAATATTACGCTATACTCTGATTTATAATTCCGTGGAATTCTGATTTCTGACTTTTCTTAGTACAGACGCCTGACAGATACTTCAGGCACATTGAATAATGTCGAACTTTAGGTGGCAACCTTTTTTTTTTTTTTTTTTTAACGATGGGAAATGCATTTACGCACACCTTCCGGAAGCCTTGCAGCGGACTGCAATGCTTCCGGAAGGTAGTGTGGGACTCAAGCAAGGCCAAGAGATGGCCCGAATACCCACTAAAACCCATCGATGTTCCACGCGTCGCCTGGTGGCTGGGTCACGGGAACACTCGCGCAATCGTCCGCGACCCAGCCAGCGGCGTCCGCCAGAGCAGACCCTCCACGGCGGGGACTCATCTAGGTCCCCTTACTCCATCTGAGGCGCACCAGGAACATGTTGGTGCGCCTCCTGACCCGAGGACGTACCTCGACGGGCGATGGAGACCTCCAACCCATCGCCCGGAGCTCCTCGCTAGGGCGGCAGACGGCGGTCGTGTGCACGCCGCCTGCGTCCTGCTCTGCGGCGGCGGAGAGGGTCCGCGGCTGCGTCGTCCTCTCGCGCCCGCTCCGCTGCCTCCTTTTGCGTCATCACCTCCTCGCAAAAGGAGGCGACGGCGTTCCAAGACGTCTCGCTGCTCACCATGGCGTGAACGACGGTGGGCAGCGAGAGGTCCGGCCCCACTTCTGCCACGAGTGCGGCGCGCTGTGTCGCCCAATGCACGCATGACTCCAGCGTGTGTTGCGCTGTGTCCTCAGCGTGGCCGCACTCGTGGCACTCCTCGGTGGGCTCTCTTCTCGCGACCCTGCACAGATACCTCCCGAAGCAACCGTGCCCCGAGAGGATCTGCACAAGGTGGAACGAGAGTGTCCCGTGCTTCCGGCCCGTCCAGAGCTCCAGGACGGGTCGGACCGCCTCAATCGTGCGGTGCCCGGCCGATGGCGCCAGAAGCCGCTCCCGCCAACGAGCAACGAGATCGGCCTCAGCCGCCTGCCGCCACGCACGATCCTGCACCGGCGCAGGGTGTTCCCCCCGCATTCGGGCATCCACCCTCCGCCAGTACGCTCCAGAGAGCACTTCGGCGTCTAAGTCCCAGGGCGGTGTGCCCGCCAACACGCAGGCCACCTCGCACGAGATGGTGCGATACCCCCGTACCACTCTGACCACCATGACCCTCTGCGGCCTCCGCAGCAGGGCCCGGGTTTGGGGGGTCAGAGTGTCCGCCCAGATGGGGCTCCGTAGAGCGCCATGGACCGCACCACTCCCGTGTACAGTCGGCGACACCGCGAGCTCGGTCCACCCAGGTTCGGCAGGAGCCGGCTCAGGGCTCCAGCGGCTCCCACGAGCCTCGGGACCAGTCGCCGGAAGTGCTCCTCGAACGTCCATCGGCTGTCGAGGACGAGTCCTAGGTACTTCATAGTACGCAGGACGTTCCTCCCACCACCAATTCGGAACGGGCAGGAGGTGCTCTCCGAGGCCCATGGAAGCACAGGGCCTCGGATTTGTGCAAGGCGACCTCCAGACCCAGACTCCGAATTCTGCCCACGACGTGGGCCGCGCCGGCTGTGGCCCTAATCCGAGCCTCGCGAAATGTTCTGCCGCGAGCCGTCACAAGTGTGTCGTCTGCGTAGCATACTACGTCGACACAGGACAAGACGGCTCCGCGCAGAACCCAGTCGTATCCGATGTTCCACAGGAGGGGTCCGAGAACCGATCCCTGTGGAACACCGCACGACATGGTCCTCTCCGACCAGCCTCCGCTGGTAGGGTATCCGACCGATCGCTCGGAGAGGTAGGCCGCCACGATCCTCTGGAGGTATTGAGGGACCGTGTGGTACCTCAGCGCCTCCCTGATGCAGTTCCAGGGCAAGGTGTTGAATGCGTTGGCGATGTCAAGAGACACCGCCACTAACACCTCGCCCTGGGACACCGCACTATCCGCAAGGGCCCTCACCTGCGCAATCGCATCTATGGTGGACCTGCCCCTGCGGAAACCAAACTGGTTGGCACTGAGTTCCGGCCCCACCGTCTCCAGGTGGTGGACGAGGCGAGCAGCGATGACCCGCTCGAAGAGCTTGCTCACCTCGTCCAGCAACACAATCGGTCGATACGCCGACGGCTCGTGTGCCGGGCGACCGTCCTTACGGAGCAGGACCAGTTTCCCCTTCTTCCACTCTCCCGGAAACTGGCCCTGCTCAAGGCAGGCGCAGAATAAGGCCCGAACCCACCTTTCTAGCGGCCCTAGGGCCAGAGCCCAGGCGCGACCAGGGACGTCGTCGGGGCCTGGGGCGGTGTTCTTCGCGCGCATGCGCAACACCGCCGCCCTCAACTCTCCCTCTGTGATCGGGGGCACATCCGGGCTCGGGTCTCCCTCTACAGAGATAGGCGCCATGCGAGGCACCTCGCGTTCGGCTCTGTCAGGAAACAGAGCCGCGACCACCGACTCTACGACGAGAGGCTGGAGACTCCGTGTGATGGGAGGGGCCCAAGGCCGGAGCTTCTTCCGGACTGCCTTGTAGGGCCTTCCAAATGGGTCCCCGTCCAGAGTCGCCAGCACCTCATCGTCCGCCCGGTCTCTGGCCACGCCGATGGCCACACACAGCGACCTCACTGCGTCCCTGTAGAGGGAGTACAGCCGCTCCTCCTCGGCCTGGTCCCGTATCCTCCGCCGGCGGCACCGGGTGTACTGGCGTCTCGCCGCCACGCAAGATCTGCGCAGCAGCGTGAGCTCACCGGACCACCAGTATACCCCCCGCCTCGAGGGGACGGAGCGAACTCTCGGCATGGCCCCGTCGCAGACACGCGACATGGCCACGCCGAGACGCGCTACCTCCTCCCTAACCTCCAACAGGTTGCCCTCTCGGGGCGCAGATACCCACGCCTCAACGAGGGCAACCTCGACCAGGAAGTCCCGGTCCATTCGTGGCAGCGACCAACGAGGACCCTCCTCCCGCGAGGGTCGGTTTTGGCCACTCGGGATAGCTGGAGACGCGGAGACGCTGAACCTCACGTATCGGTGGTCCGACAGCGTCTCCACATTCTCCAGCACCTCCCAGCCCCGAACACGGCGCGCCAGGGCGGCATCGGCGAAGGTGACGTCCACAATGGAGCCGCCCTGTTGCCGCACGCACGTGTTGACCGACCCTCGGTTCAGGACCGTGAGTCCAGTCGCTGCCACCCATTCCTCGAGCTCCCGTCCACGCGGATTCGTCGCCGGGCACCCCCACGCCACAGATTTCGCGTTGAGGTCCCCCGCGACGAGCACGCGGCCGGAGCGACTTCTGCCTATCAGGACGCCGACCTCAGCAAGAAGCTGTTCGAAGTCGGCGAGACTCCGATTTGGCGAGAAATACACTCCGACCACCATGATGTCACCGACAATGGCCGAGACATATCCGCGACCTCGGACCACATCGACGAAAGCCGGGGAACCCACAATGGACCGGGACGCCATGGCCACCACTCCGTCTCTGTCTCCCACCCAATCGTCCCCAGATGGGACGCGGTAGGGCTCGGCTACCACGGCGACGTGGATCGACCACTCCGCCATGCTCTGGAACAGGAGGTCCTGAGCTCTGGCGGAGTGATTGATGTTGGCCTGGAAGAGGTTCAGGTCCATACCCTAATCCTCGGCCATTCGAACCTCCTCTGCCTCAGGCTGCGCTTCCGCTTGCTGGGGTGTGGGGAGAGGCTGTTCGGCCACTCGGTCCTGGCCAGCCTTCCCTTTTCTCTTCTTCCCCTTGGATGGGGAGACGCACGCCTTACTTCCCACGCGGTGCTCCGCCGACCTGCCAGCCGCTGCGCAGACCACACAGCGCAGCGCAGCGGAGCACCCGCGGGCCTTGTGTCCTGGTTGACCGCAGCGGTAGCACAACCCGCTGCGATCAACCCCCTCCGTGCATTGTGCGGCCATGTGCCCCGGTGCTAGGCACCGGTAGCACATCAGGGGCCGGGCGTCCAGCAGCTTCACTTGGGCGGACACCCAGCCCACGCGGAGCCTACCTCCTGCGACCACCTTTTTAGCGGCTGCGACGGGGCAATTCACGAGCACTGAGCCCAACCCGTCGAAGCCGCTCCTGACGTCACCGACCCGCACTTGCTCGACGGGACAACCTCCCGCCGCAGCAACCGCAGCGAGCACCTCGGCGCTGACTACTGAGTCGTCCAGGCCGGAGACCCGCAGATCCACAGACTTTATGGGCCTGGAGACCCGAACGACTTCCTCACTCAGGACTTCCTTGAGCTTTTTGGCCAGGGAGTCCGCCTTCTCAGCACTGGTAGCCCCGGGGAATTCGAACAGGCGGCCTCCAGTGGCCGCCTTCCGAAGTCGGACCCCCTGAGCGCCGAGCTCCGCTGCGTCGATCTTCGCCTTCGCAGCGGCGACCACCTTGGCGTAGGTCACGCCCTCCTCCTCCGCCCTCGGCGTCAGCGTCAGGACCACCGCCGACGACCGAGGTGTGCGGAGTTTACGGGCGCGACTCTTCGCATCCGGCCGCGTCTTGGGGCCCACTTTCGTCCACCCCGTCGACGCCGGCTGCGATCGCCGCTGCTCCTGCGAAGGGCCAGTCTCCTGGTTCCCACCCGCCGTCTTATTCTTCTTCTTCTTTTTCTTCTTCTTCTTTTTCTTTTTCCTCCCCTCAGAGGGGGGAGAAGTAGAGGAAGGGCCCTCTTTTGGCGGCGTGGAGCCCGCCGGTCGCTGCGGCGGCGCAGAGGGCACCTGCCTGCTAGGCCCAGGCTGGGCCGGTGCTGGCGTTGGGGGTGCCTTCGCTGCAGCCGACTTTTGGGCACCCGGAGCCGGCACCGAGGCAGCGGTCGCGTATGTGCGCCCGTCTCGTCTCTTATCAGACGCCAGGGGCGGCCGCAGGTTCCTCTCGGGGAGGAGCCTGTCCTCGAGAGAGGCCAGGCGGGCACTCATCATCGTCCCGACTTGAACCATCACCGTCCGGCAGATTTCCTCCACCGACGGCGAGGCTTGGGCGACCCCAGGGCGTTGAGGTGGCCCCGGTACAGGGGGGGCCTCCTCAGTCATATCCATGGGAGCGGGGGCGGAACCCTGTTTCCGCACCCGCTCTATCTCCTCCCGGAGTTGAGCCAGTTCTCTTCTGAGACTGCCCATCTCGTCCCGCAGGCGAGCGTTGTCCGCCTGCAATTTCCTTGTCTCGTCCGAGACCGTGCGTGACCCTAGCACGGCCACCGCTTCCTTTATGGACGATGCGGCGTCCTTGAGGTCACGCACGAACGTTCCCTTCAAGTTGGAGGACTTGGTCGCCACCTTGGTAATGACGTCCAAGTCCTCCAACACTTGATCCTGAAGCCGAGCAGCTGTCTTCTCGTCCAGCCTCACGGGGCCGTCACGGGAAGATCCCGCCTTCTCACGTGTCTCTCGCCGGAAGCGGGCGACGGCAGTCTCCCTGGACAGCTCCTCTTCAGCCTTCTGTTTTTCGAGGGCTCTTGCTTCGGCTCTCTTTTCCTCTCGGAGGGCTTCCCTGGCCCTACCCAGGCCCATATACCGCCCGTAGGTAGGCGGGCGCCCTCTTCCTCGCACGGGGACCGGGGTCCCCGGCCTCTCCTCATCGGTCGACACGTCGTCTTCGCTTAGGCGAGGCCGTGTAGTGTGTAGTGTAAGCGTTAGTATATAAGGTGTTCCAAATAGATTTAAGATTACTAATAAACGAGCCTTAGTCGTGTACAGTTGTTTCAATTAAGAACAATAAACACACCTCATGGCGACCCTGCCAGTCGGTCGCGTGCGCCGGCTGTGCAGTGGGCCAAAGACAAGTGTAAACACAAGACATGAATTAACTAACAACCATAATGGACAAGAAGTATAATAATTGAGTGAAAAATACCAACTGATTATATAGCCCATGGAATAATTAATATTAAACACATCTATGAAATACGTAATTTAAGTGAAAAAAAAAAAAAAAAAAAAAAAAATTAAATAAAAAGTTCGAGCAGCTGATTCAATGAAGCCTCATTGCTACAACTGACAACGGACCACCCACGGTCCGCAGAAGAGACCCAAGCAGCAGGCAGGAGTGTTAAAAAAAAAAAAAAAAGTGTGCGGTGAGCAGTTTGTTTTAAGTGTTTTTGTGCAAATGAATAGGCGTGTTAAGTGCGTTGACTTGAATGAGACTTTTTTTTTAAGGACCGCTAAGTTTTTTATATTGTAATATTGTAGTTTAACGATTTATGGAAGCCAAGTTAAAAAGTTTTTGTGTCGATTTAGAAAACATTAGGGTAAGTGTTAGAAAATTAGGTCCTAAGCGAAGATTAGCAGCAATAGGAAAAAGTAAAATTGGAAAGGCTTTAGATATATATGAACAGTATAAAACATTTGTGAAAACTTTAGATTTTAAGACATTAACAGACAGTGATTATTCAGGGTTAGTTATAGAAAATTTATGTAAGAATATAGAAGAAACTTATTGTAAAATATTAGGTTACTGTGAGTCATCATCAACAAACATGGCGAGTTTCGATTTAAAAACAGCTAGTAATTTAATACCTGTCATGGATGGAAAAGAGGTGACGACGGAAAATATCATCCAAGGAATAGAAATGTACGATTCTTGCTTAACAAAACCAGAGGACAAGAAATTACTGATTTCTTTCGTACTTAAAACACGATTAACTAAAATAGCTAGATTGAAATTACAGTCTGATTATAATACGATAAATGATTTGACGTTGGATATCAAAAAGTTTTTACTCACGAAAAAATCAGCGAATTCTTTATTAATCCAAATGAATAATTTATCTCAAAATGACTTAACTATTTCAAATTTCGGTAATAAGTTAGAGGAACTTTTTGTTGAATTGACAATTTCCCAAGCGGAATCAGATAAAACAGCCAGTACTATTTTAAGACCAATAAACGAAAAGTTGGCAATAAAACGGTTTGCTGATGGATTGCGTAACAGAAGATTAGGTACAATAATTGCAGCACGTGATTACCAGGAATTGAAAGATGCAATCCGTGCGGCAGAGGACGAAGAATCGTCTCAACCATCAGGCCAAGTCTTCATAAATATGAGAGGTAAGCCCAGGGGTAGAGGAAGTTACTCCCGTGGATTCCAAGGACAAAATAGAGGTCAGTATACTAACTATCGCAATAATTATGGCTTTAACTATCGTGGAAGATCCGCTGGTCCGAGTGGTTACCGTAACCACCACAACCGTGGTTATTCCCGTGGTTTCCGTGGATTTCGAGGACAACAAGGTCGTGGCACAAGGCAACAAGCATATTATGTAGGTGAGTGTCTTAGCGCAGAACAGAAAAATTTGAATAATTTAAATGAAAGTCAGTTTTTTCGAGCATAAGATTTTATCTTCATGCGATGGGGGTCGATATTTTAAAGTTCAGGATAGGTAGTGTAGAATATTCATTTTTATTAGATACGGGTGCAACCCTATCAGTTATACGTAACAATAAATTACCAAATAATATAAAATTTTACAATGACGAAACCATAATTTGTGGCTTAGGAGGCAAAATAAGTTCTCAAAAAGTAACATGGCTAGATTTACAAACACATTCAAATGTATTTCGTCATAAGTTCCACATATTGGACAATATGCCTTGTCACACAGACGGAATTATAGGTTTAGATTTCTTACGTACTTACAATGCGAATATAAACTTGCGAACGAATGAGTTAACTTTGTACAGTCGAGGGCAAATGTGTTCAATACCAATTAATAAAAGTAATGAAAATAAAATTTATTTGACATTGCCAGCTAGAAGTGAATCAATACATTTTATTTCGATAGATAAATCATTTGTTACAGGAAATGAGTATGTTTTGAGTGGAAAACAGTTTTCAGAAAATATATTTTTGGCGAATAGTTTAGTAAAAGTTCACAATGGTAGGATACCAGTGCGATTACTTAATATGTCTGAAAAAGATGAAAAGTTAAATATATTTAAACCAGAATTAAATTCATTAGAGGATTATGAAATACGTAACTTTGAGAAGTCGTACAGTTCAGTAGAAAGAGTTAAAAAATTATTACAAACATTGAAGTTGGATCATTTAAATTCATACGAGCGAAGCCAGGTAGAGTCCATATGTGCCAAGTATGTCGATGTATTTTACTTGGAAGGCGATAAGTTAGGCACAACGAATATAATGGAGCAGTGTATTAACGTAAAACCAAACACCAAACCTGTTTATGTTAAGCCATATAGAATTCCCGAGTCATTGAAATCTGAAGTGGATAGGCAAATTGAAAACATGTTGAAAGAGAGCATTATAGAACCGACAAACAGCGATTGGAATAGCCCAGTACTTTTAGTTCCAAAGAAATCGATTAACAATAACAAAAAATGGAGGTTAGTTATTGATTACAGAAAGGTAAATAATGTTATTCAGGACGATAAATTTCCATTGCCTAACATAACGGAGATATTAGATTCATTGTCTGGAGCTATGTACTTTAGTCATTTAGATCTTCAGTCTTCATACTACCAAGCTAGTTTAGAACCTAATAGTAGAAAAGTTACAGCTTTTACAACAAATTCGGGACAATATCAAATGATGCGTTTACCAATGGGACTTAAAATAAGCCCTAGTGCTTTTTCTCGTGTTATGTCTATAGCATTATCAGGTCTTACGTGCGATAAAGCATTTGTTTACATGGACGATTTAATAGTCTATGGACGAAACTTAGAATGTCATAATAAAAATTTAATAGATATATTTGAGCGTCTTCGAAAGGTAAATTTAAAGGTTAATCCACAAAAATGTGAATTTCTAAAGACCGAACTCTTGTACTTAGGTCATGTTGTTACGTCAGACGGTGTTCTCCCAGATCCAGAAAAAGTAAGGGTGTTACAAAATTATCCCATTCCGAAAAGTACCGATGAAGTAAGACGTTTTGTCGCATTTTGTAATTATTACCGAAAATTTATACCGAAATTTTCCGAGATAACTGTACCATTAAATAAACTTTGTAGAAAAAATTCAATATTTGAATGGACGGAGGAATGTCAAAAAGCTTTCGATAACTTAAAACAAAGCTTAGTTTGTCCACCTATTTTACAGTACCCTGATTTCTCTGAGAACAATGAGTTCATTTTACAAACGGACGCTTCCGGTATCGCTATCGGATCGGTTTTGTGTAATAAAAACATGAAACCCATAGCTTATGCGAGTAGACCGCTAAACAAAGCCGAGTTAAACTATCCGACAATAGAGAAAGAGTTGTTAGCAATTGTTTGGAGTGTTAAATATTTTAGACCATATTTATTTGGTAGGAAATTTACGATTATGACGGATCATATGCCACTTATATATTTATTTAGTATGAAAGATCCCTCTAGCCGATTGTTAAAGTTTAGGTTGAAACTCGAAGAGTATGATTATAGTGTTATTTACATTAGAGGAAAAGATAACGTAGTAGCAGATGCATTGAGTAGGGTGACCATTACTTCAAACGAATTAAAGGATATAAATCAAAAAATAATGGTAATGACT
This sequence comes from Melanargia galathea, assembly GCA_920104075.1. Taxonomy (NCBI): domain Eukaryota; kingdom Metazoa; phylum Arthropoda; class Insecta; order Lepidoptera; family Nymphalidae; genus Melanargia; species Melanargia galathea. The sequence continues at coordinate 1,134,972 of CAKKTA010000001.1, forward strand.
CGAGCACAGAGTAGGAAGTTAAAAAATAATTTGGATAGTAGTTTCGGGAACCGAAGTAGGCATACTTCTAATGTTTCTGACGACGATAGGTCAGGCCAACCTAGAGTAGCAGAAATATTACGTATTCCCAGTGGTTCCGTAGAAATGAAGTTGATTGAAGGAAAATATTTAGATAGGTTACGAACGAAAGGAAAAATAAGTGAGGAATATAAATGCTTTGCATTTGTAGAAAGTCAATTAATTATATACATAAACCTCAATTTTATGTTGCAATTCACGCGAGACGTATTTGCGAATATGTTGAGAGATTTTTGTAAAAAGATAAATGTGTCAGAAATATGTATAATAAAAGAAAAAAATATCGCGAAATTTTTAAAAGAGTTATGTGAAGAGATAAAAAGTAGAAATATTTGGACCGGTCCCCAAATTCATATTTTGAAAAATATTAAGAGAATTACGAATAAAGACGAGAAAACAGTAATACTAAACGATTATCATTTATTACCTTCGAGCGGACATGCCGGTATTCGTCGAATGGTAAATAACATTAAGAGTAAGTATTACTGGCCAGGACTAGAAGCTGATGTAAGGAGCTATGTGAGTAAGTGTACTAAGTGTCAAGTGATGAAACACTCTCGTAGTTATAAGGAGCCTATGGTAATAACAACGACTGCCAGTTCAGCGTTTGAGAAAATTTTCTTGGATCTAGTTGGTCCATTAGACAAGGATGACGCAGGTAATCAATATATACTTACCATACAGTGTGAGCTTACGAAGTATGTGGAGGCATACCCGATACCGACAAAGGAAACTGAGGTAGTAACTAGAGCATTAGTTAATAATTTTATATTACGTTACGGCGTTCCTGACGTCATGGGATGTGACAGAGGAAAGGAGTTCATATCATCAACAATGGAGGAAACATGTAAGTTATTAGGAATAGAGAAAATCCATTCCACAGCATATCATCATGAGAGCATAGGTGCATTAGAAAATACCCATAAACATCTACGAAACTTTTTACGTATTCAATGTGAGGAAAATACGTACACGTGGAGCCATTGGCTACCATTTTGGTGTTTTGCTTTTAATACAACCATACATACATCAACAAAATATACACCATATGAATTAGTTTTTGGTAAACCGTGTAGTATTCCGAGTCGATTGAAAAGTGATATTATAGAACCAATGTATAATGCGGATAATTATGCATTAGAATTAAAATATAGATTACAAGTAGCACACAGAGATGCGAGAAAAAGGTTGATTGATAGTAAGATAAATAGAAAATTAAGTTATGATAAAAATAAAAAACCAGTTAATTACCAAAAAGATGATTTAATTTTAGTTAGAAACGATAGTACCAACAAAATGGATCCATTGTTTAAAGGACCATATTTAGTAATTAAGGATATTGGACCAAATGTTGAAATAGTTAAAAATAACAAAACTGAAATTATTCATAAAAATCGTACAAAACCATATAAAAATTAATTATAATAATTGTCTTATGTAATTAGAAATTTTTGAATTATTGTTAGATATAAGTATAAAACTTTAGTAAATAAGTACGTTATGTATTAGATAATAAGTATACCTCATTAAGTATATAAGTAGTAATTTTAAAAATGTTTATTTTCTATAATTGTATATTCAAAAAAAAAAAAAAAATCAAGTCCATATATTTTTTTTTTTACTTTTAGGGGGATGATGTAGTGTGTAGTGTAAGCGTTAGTATATAAGGTGTTCCAAATAGATTTAAGATTACTAATAAACGAGCCTTAGTCGTGTACAGTTGTTTCAATTAAGAACAATAAACACACCTCAGCCGCTTTACACCCAACATGACCACCGAGGATCCCGAACCCGATCTGGGCCGGCTCTCGACGGTCATGAGGCTACCGTCTGACGACGCTGCCTCCTCGTCTTCGTTCCTCCTCGTTCTGTTCTCTCCCCCCCCTCCTACTCCCTCTACGTTCTTCCAAAATTTCCCCCCCAAACCTGAACTTACATTTAACCCTAACTCCTCCTGTTCATCGTGACGTCGATTGGCCCCCCCGTATACGATGGGGCCGATGTGCCGGCTGTCCGACACACCATGGGATTCCCCGCGAACGGGACCCACCCGGGTAGTTATATTTATCGGCGTACTTGTCATTGTGTTTTTTAATCCCCAAAACCCCCCCGTGGTGCCGCCCTAGTGACTGGTTCCCTACCAGCCATTCATCCCATCGCCGGGCGGCGGAACTTGGGATTAGGGTAATTTTTTATAGAGGTTTTCTTCCTCGCGGCCCCTCGCTCAGTGCGTGGGGCCCCCGGTTCCGCTCAGTGCGGATTACGGGTTGCCCGACGGTGGCCGAAGCCAACGCCCACCGGCCATGAAGACCGGCGGACCCACCGCGCGGGGCGTCGCCACCCCCTCTGGTAATTTTTTAATGAGGTTTTCTTCCTCCCGGCCCGAAAGCCTCCCCCCCATTGTTGCCACCCGGAGTCTCGCACAGTCCACTCTGATAGGCAGAGAAGTACCAGGAGCCTCCAAGCGGCAACCCCCTGCTGGTTTTGGTCCGCGCCGGGTTTCCCCGGTACCTCCCATATCTGGGAGGCGTTCCCCTATCCGCCACTCGGGGGACGCGCCCGATGGGGGACCAGCAACCCCACACGGGTAGGTGGCAACCCTGCTGTTCATACAAATAACTCTTTTTATTTTTAACTGACAACTATCAGAATTCCTGGTGACAAATTTTCATGGTTTTTCATTTGTTATATTTGTCTCTGTCCCGAATAGGAGAATAACTGTTAAAATATTGGAAAATTGACGAAAAAATAAAAGAAAAAACATTTTCCCATACAAAATGTTCATGGTTTTCGTAACTGTCAAACATTGAATGTTCATTCCATCGATACGGAACTCTCTCACCCATCAACCCTCACCCAAGGGCTGGACTGATTTGGATGAAATTTTGTGTGTATATTTCAATGGGTTCCTGGATAGTTTGAAAACACCATGACCCGCTAAGTACAGTTAACCTATTGGGTTTTGGTAGGTGGTGCTGATATTGGTATGTCACCAGGCAGGACGACGTCTACCGGGACCGGGGATATATATATATATTTACTAGCGGTCCTAGGTATTAAGGTAAATTCAAAATGAAATAGAATAGAATAGAAAATAATTTTTTTTATTCAAATACACTTTTACATGTACTTTTGAATCGTCAATCGTATCGATTATTAGTTGGAAATCATCTTTTAGTTATTTATGTAATAACTAAAAGATGACTTCGATGGTGATAAACGTAACAACATGATAAAAAAATTATGCAGATTGACCGGAATCATAAACAAAGCATAAACAAGTGTAAGTCTAAAATTACCATTTGGCCCTTGTACGTTTATTTTTACGACACATAGGCTGTAATACTGCAATAGAAAATAGTACTTACTTCTTACTTTTTTTTTTCAATTAAAGCTCATATTATTAATTGTACCAATAGGATGCGTTTGCCACAAAAAAGTCTCGATGACAAAATTGTTAATTTGGCGTATAGGTATACACGTAGGAGCCATCGATTTACTTAGTAGATATATTATATAAAATTATGATGATAATGAAAGAGTAACTTTGAACGAAACTTGTGAATGAAATTGAATGAATTGAACGTATCACATCACTATAGAAATGGGGTTGGCAACATTATTTTACGGAATGACATTAGGAAACGTCAGTCGTCAGATTACTGCAGATAATTAAAAGTCGAACTTAAAGTTACAATCACAGATGTGATTAATTTTATGAATATGTTGCAAGCTTATAAATTACATTGTCTTAGCCCTCATACGCATTAGCGGTCAACCGCGTGCGCGGCTAATCGCGCGGCTAGCCTCTTCATAGAATTTCGTCGCGTTGTAGTGCGTACAAAATGAGCGGTTGCATATAAAAATATAAAAGCGGCTAGGCGCGCGGTCAGCCGCGTACGCGGTTGACCGCTAATGCGTATGAGGGCTTAGGTTGCAAGTTAATTATTTAATTAAATCCGAATGGACATCCAAATCTTGTTATTTGTCGTCTGTGGGCAATAGACATTCACACAGAGTATATACTACGTAGGTTAGAAAACTTAAAAAATAAAGTGACACGTCCACCCGCCCTGTCAAACTTGATTTCATAAAAATTTCGTGAAAATTTTTCATGTTTTAACTATTTAAAATGGTAAGAATAATATCTTCATTACGTATAGGGGTGTACTTTATTACGTTTGTAGTAAAACTCCAGTTATCCATTTGTACAATTGTTTATTTTCTTAATTTCTTAAATAATTTCATCATTCCCATGTCGGCTTCTGAATATCTTCGTTTTTATTTGTACGCGATTCACTTGAACGTTTACTTTACGTGAATGATCGTCTGGTGTTACGTGGCTCAATATGTTTCCGCAGCCGTTGCGACTGGACATCAAGAGGAAGCTGACTGCCCGCTCTGACCGCGTCAAATGCGTGGACCAACACCCCACCGAGCCGTGGCTGCTTTGCTCAATATACGCCGGCGACGTCAATATATGGAATTATGAGACACACACGCAGATCAAAAGATTCGAGGTAAGTCACTGAGACATTTCCCCCAAGCTAATGCCCACATTGTTCTCATGACAATCAGTTCAATGTTCTCCCTTCAAAACTTTCCGTACTATAGGTGCTTAATATAGAGACTAAATTAACTATTTGTGAATGAATTGACAAATTTCACATTTAAGGTCGCCTTCTAATTAATAAAATTACTTTAAACACCCTGAACCCACAGTCTGTGCTATCCCACAGTGTGTTTTAAAGAGTGAAGCCAAAATCTCCCAATGGACATCCTGAATAAAGTGAGCCTACTACATCTTACAATTAGTAACACGAAGGTGGAGCAAGCTAGATAAAGGGAACAACATTTCATTGTAAATAATTTAAATTTTGTAGCAACCCTCCATAAATATAGAGTAGGTATGGAGACTGTCGCTAGGTTCATATATAGTAAAACTCTTTCATCTTGCGGGTTGACTAATCACAAGGGGAGTGGCTTTGTTTTCATAGTTTCTTTCACTAAACGGATCAAAACATCACATGAATGTTATTTTCAATTATGGAAAGTGGCAACTTTTTTTAAACTCAAAACTTAGACCCTACTCTCCTTCCATGTTTCTAGTGTTGCACGCCTCCTCATGTATGCTTATATATTACTCAGAGAACATCATGTTTTGTACATTTACTTTCATACATATTGAACAGGTATGTGAGATTCCGGTGCGGGCAGCCAAGTTTGTGCCCCGGAAGAACTGGGTGGTCACAGGCTCGGATGACATGCAGATACGTGTGTTCAACTACAACACGCTGGAGGGGGTGCACTCCTTCGAGGCACACTCCGACTACGTGAGATGCATTGTTGTTCACCCCACACACCCTTATATCTTAACTTGTAGTGGTAAGTACAATAATCTACACTATAAAATACAAGTGTTAAAAGTTCAAAGCTCATTATATTTTGTATTTAAAAGTTGTAATAGATATATGGGTGCTCTTTTTTTACTAGGGACACAAACCATTATGATGTAGTTATTTTGTACTTATTAAGAGTATTTTTTATAATTATTGCCAGGTTGGTGATCACTTATCATACATAATCTTGTAGAAAATAAACATATAATAGGTGAACCACTGATATTATTTTCAGAGTAAAAACGTAAGAACTGTTATCTCAATGATTACCTAGGATAGGATATCTGAAAGGAGAATTCAGAATAAAATTAGTAAGGGTTAAAGTGCTGTATGACTTCCCTGCCCACCTGTACATTGAAATTGCGATTTTATGGTTGCAGATGACCTGCTCATCAAGCTCTGGAATTGGGACCGCAACTGGGCCTGCCAACAGGTGTTCGAGGGACACACTCACTATGTGATGCAAATCGTAATCAATCCCAAAGACAATAACACATTTGCTAGTGCCAGTCTCGATACCACAGTCAAGGTATGAAATATCCCTATTATAAAATGAAATAGTTTAATTTTGCATTATGTTTGCAATATATCACCCGAGAACCCCCCACTCGTTGGACAGACGATCTCAAGCGAGTCGCTGGCAGCCGCTGGAATCAGGCGGCACAAGATCGTGTGCTGTGGCGATCCTTGCAAGAGACCTATGTCCAGCAGTGGACGTCCATTGGTTGAAACGAACCCGAGAACCACTCACCGGTTGCTTGGCAGGGCACACTGTTATGAGTGTGTAATATTTGTGTACGTCAGTATCCTGTATGTGTGTATGTACTGTGTCAGGTGTGGTAGCTGGGTTCGTCGGTCTCAAACTTCACGCTCGAGGGCCACGAGAAGGGGGTCAACTGCGTGGACTACTACCACGGCGGAGACAAGCCCTACCTCATCAGCGGCGCGGACGACCGCCTCGTCAAAATATGGGACTACCAGAACAAGACTTGCGTTCAGACATTGGAAGGCACGCTCAACACTTTGATTGTTTTACTTTGTGATTTAGCGTTGGACCTGTGTGTCACGAAGTGATCGTCGTGTGCGTGTGCAGGGCACGCGCAGAACGTGTCGGCCGTGTGCTTCCATCCGGAGCTGCCCATCCTGCTGACGGGCTCCGAGGACGGCTCGGTGCGCATCTGGCACGCGGGCACCTACCGCCTGGAGTCGTCGCTCAACTACGGCTTCGAGCGCGTGTGGGCCATCTCCTGCATGCACGGCTCCAACAACGTCGCTATCGGGTATGTTACCCCAATGCTCAGGACCTAATACTATGCAATATACATAGACCTTTCTACATATACTTATAATACCGATTATTATATCCTATAATACTGATTTTCATTGATATAACTTTAAAAATGAGGGACTTTCATACCCCATTTAACCCACTGGGGGTAGTTTTTCCAAAATTCCTTAAACGGGTAATTCTCACGAAAACATGAAATTCTTGTTCTTTCAGTTTTTACAAAAATCTAATAAAGATTTATTGGTAGATATTATTTTCTAGCAATCTGCATTACTGTGCCTAAGAATGTCAATTATTATTTCCGAACTATATGTATAAATAAATAAATTACATTGTATATAATGTACCAAAAATCATTCCCTCACTGTCCCAAGCTCCAGATTAAATTACTTTTATATTTTTAAAGACACAAAAAAATCAATTAAAAGCGATGCATGTTTAACTAATCTATTAAAAATACACCAGATTTAAGAAAATATTTCTCATTTGGTCAATAAAGTGCGGACCGGAATTTAAAAAAAATAACATACACGTGTCCCAAGAAATTAAATCATTCCCTCACACCTTTACTGACAGTCGTTTTATGAACGCATTTTTAATCAAACTCGAACGCTAAAATTAGTTTTAGATAGTTGGCAGTACTGTCGATTTTTCCATATGGCAAAATTATCGTTAGAGTTTTTGTTGTAAAAAGGTTTAGTTTATATTTTTTTAATATTTAATTTGTGACCGTCATTCCATCACATTCTATAAAAACAAAAGGTAAGTACTTTAACTATTATTAATTATATCGTGATGTGGGTTTTAGGGACTTGTTTAGTTATGCAAAAAATCTTTATTCATATAAGATTATATCACGTGATTTTTTTTAGTTATGCTTGATTTCGTCATTACCTCGCCGTCATTCCCTCATTTTAATGTGTAGTGAGGGAATGATGATTTATAAGGGAATCGTTTTCGACTGAGTCAGTTTATCTTTTTCGAACTAACCTTCAAATTTACCGATGCCATCTTGTTGTAGGATCAAATAATGCCAAGAAAATGAAGATTAACGAAGAAGAAGATAAATTAACACAAATTTTGCATATGTTCAATAATAATCTAAGATGAACAGTTGTAGCCAGGAAAGTTGTAGTGCAGAGGATCGAGCCCCCAAAATTAATCAAAAGAGGATGTTATTTTGTGAAGAAAATAGATCAGTCAGATGTCTAATCCCTACTAATTATATTATATTATAAATACGAAAGTAACTATGTCTGTCTGACTGTTACGCTTTCACGCCTAAGCCGCTGAACCGATTTTGATGTTCAGTATAGAGATAGATTGGACCTTGGAGAATAACATAGGCTAGCTTTTGTTGGTAAAAAAAGGCTGGAAGGGGTTGAAATAGGGGATGAAGATTTTTATGGGAGTCCGTCATTATTGAAGATAATAATCCTTATCTACTAAAATTATAAATATGCAAAAGTAGCTCTCCATGTGGTACTTTTCACAGGTCAACCACTGAACGGATCTTCACGAAATATGGCACAGAGCTGGCCTGTATCCTGGAGACGGACACAGGCTACTTTTATCCCGAAAAATTCCACTTTCCCAAGTGTTTCCAGAGGATTTTCAAAAAACCTATATCCATGCAGACGAAGTCGTAGGCATCAGCTAGTTGATAATAAAGAGTTAAAGAGATTTGTTTTATTAACTTTTATACTTGAAAAAAGAGCTTAGTTTTTTTTTGGCAAAGAGAACTTTTTTGTAGATTTATTTTTAGTTCTTTAATTTTCAAGAAAGTATTTTTTTGTGTTTTTTTTTAGTTTTTTTTAGTTTTTTTTAATTTTAGTAAAGATTTTTACTAACTTTGATAATGAATAGATTAGAATAAGAGCTTTATTTGATTGAAAAAATACTATTTATGTTAATTTTTAAGGAATCTAAACTTTTTTGATTTTTTTTATAACTGTCAATATGATAAAGTGATAAGACAATAAAATTCACAAAGATTGTCATCTACAGACTGAATACTTTATGATTATCTTCACAACAGTTCCTAGCAATGTAAGAAAATATATTTGATAAACAAATTAAAAAATAAACATCGTTTTACTGTCAGAGATTCATGAATTGTTTGTAAAAGTCATTCCCTCACCTAAGACGTCATTCCCTCATTCTATTTTTTTTAAATACCCTTATAACTTTTGTAAACAATTTTTTTTCTTGGGACCACTATATAATTTAAATTTAGTTACAAAATTATAACATAATTTATAAAAAATAAATACAAATATCCATCAAAAATTTTCATTAATTTTTTGGAACCGAATTTCAACATCTCGTGAGAACTACCCAAACACATAATTTTTTTATTTTTAACCGAAAATCTAAATCCAAACAAAAACATTTCATGTGAATAATAAGGCCAACTTCCTATCAAAAAGTTTCGGCCATTAAAAGTACTGATATCAAAAATTATGACCAAGTCCTTTGCTAGGCTCGATAAATGAAACCATACAGTTTTAGAAGGTATATCTTCTTCGATCACCCTCAAGCTGTCATACAATTCCTAATGATCCTGTTAAAATATTTTTAAATAATTTATGTCTTACTAATAACACTATAATATGAAGCTCATTTGGGACTGAGAATAGTTTTATTGTTTTCAACTTGACAACATTTTTGTACTCCTTTGAATTTGTTTAATTTAAAAAATTTATTTAATTTTTGATATCAGTACTTTTAATGGCCGAAACTTTTTGATAGGAAGTTGGCCTTATTATTCACATGAAATGTTTTTGTTTGGATCTCACTCCTTTTTTCTAAGTATTTCAAAGTTTATGCAATAAGTATAATGAAGTTGTGATGGCTTATAATCGAGTCTTTTTTCTCTCTTACGCTTCAGTATAATTAGGAATAGAACCCTATCACATTTTACGGTCTGATTAGATGTGGTTTAATCTTCAATACATAGTATAAAACAAAGTCGCTTTCTCTGTTCTAATTGGGTGAATTTTTATTTTGTTCGTCTGTCTGTCAAAATCACAGATAACAGAAACTCCACTCCAGAGTATTTCCACTCAGTGGTCAGTTTCAGAACTTAGAACCATACGGCTTAACTAAGAGAAGATTTTGAGTATTTGACTCTCATTAAGTTTAATGAATAGTATTAGATATTAGTGATACCTAGTAGCCGGAATCAACAGGACACCAAAGTCTCCTCCAAACCTCCAAAGTCGGCCACCCATCCATTTCCTGACTTGGGTCAAGGTTGCTTATCAAAATTATTAAGAAAATCGCGCTTCTGGTTTTATTGGCAAAGACGAATCTCAAACTACTGGAAGGAACGGGCTTAGGCACACAGATAGCTATTAATGTGGCGTACGACATCCGCAAAGAAAGGATTTTTGAAAATTCAACCCCTTAGGGGGTAATATAGGGGTTTAAAATTTGTGTAGTCCACGCCGACGAAGTCGCGCCCGCGACTTCGATAAAAAAATATACCTCTTGGCGTTTTATTATTTACCTACACTTTACTTTTTATTAGAACTCAAGACCAGTAAGATTGACCCCTTGCTAGAAAACTTAAAAAGTCACATCTCCCTAAATAGTGCACCGATTTCGATGAAACAAGAACCATATATAGCTTCAAATAAAGTAAAATACATTTATTAAAACAAAATGAAAATTTGTTCAGTATTTTTTGTGTGATGTGGGAACAGACAGATTTTTATATATCTTTGAATTGGTCAGTGTCTGATGCAACTTTTGGACATTTTTCGATTTTTTCCTTCATATACACACTAAGACTCATCTTCTTACCAAATTTCAACATTCCACATGAACGGGAAGTGCGTCATAATTTTGATCAGTCAGTGAGTAGGTCTTGTTTTATGTGATTTTCAAACCTCTGTATCTCAGAAACGGTTCAACTTGAAAATTTGAAACTTTCAATTTATCATCACATCCACGAGTTTAACTTATATTTCAAATTTCGTAGGATTACTATCCCGCGAACCAGAGTTATGAGGGGGGTCAAAACAGCTCGAAATGGATCGTGTAAATAACACACTCATGCGACAAGGCCGGAGGAACTTGGCCTGGCGCACTTCGTGCGCCTAGATAAAAATTTGCATGGATATGTGTGAACTTGAAAAACCGGTCAAGTGCGAGTCAGACTCGCGCACCGAGGGTGCCATACTCCAGAAGTATAAGTAATCTGTTTTTCATTAGTTTGTCTTAGAAGGTAAGGTGCTAATTAAGCTAGGCCTCTAAATTGTATGAGCGCTCATACAACTCATAGAGGTCTATCTTAATTGGCTCATATATGTATGTATGTATTAACCGTTACATACATTTTTATATATTAAACGTTACATACGTTATTATATTATTATTATGTCTATATATCTTTCTCTCACGCCCGTGTACAAAATAAATACATATAAAAGCCAAAGAGAAATAATATAACATACATAAATACACAAAAATAAATAAACTTACATACACATTACATAAATACATATTGTACCGGGCGGAGGTTTACACCCCGGCAGGGGAGACCAGACGGCCGGGGGTCAGGGCGACAGGCTGAGAAATCGGCGGACCATCCTAGCCGAGTCCAGCAACACCGCTTTCTGCATCCTGGCTGCGAGCGAACTGCCACGGAATCCCAGTCGCTTCAGATAGTGAGCGAGGCTGACTGGGATCAAACCATTCGCAGATATGACGATAGGGATGATTTCAGTGGACTCCACATGCCACATGGCGGAAACCTCGTGAGCCAGATCGAGATACTTACGCTTTTTCTCTGTCTCAGCTCTCACGAGGTTCTCGTCATATGGGATGGTGATGTCCACCAAAAACACCCTCGACTGTGCCCGGTCCATTATCACGATGTCAGGCTTATTCGCTAGAATTGTCCTGTCCGTGATGATGGACCGGTCCCAATAGAGCCGGACTCCGTTACGCTCGAGAACAGGGACCGGTGTGTACTTATAGTACGGTAACTTCTCATCCAGGAGACCGTACTTTAGAGCAAGCTCCTGGTGAAGGATTTTGGCTGCTTGATTGTGCCTGTGCAGATACTCAGTGTTAGCAAGCGCTGAACATCCCGAAAGCACATGTCTGAGTGACTCGCCGGGATGGCGACAAGCTCGACAGATGTCGTGAGTGCCATCCTTCAGAATGTACTTTCGATAGTTCCGCGTCTTAACCACCTGATCTTGTATCGCACAGACAAATCCTTCGGTTTCCCCAAAGAGGTCGCCGAAGCGCAGCCATTGCACGGACGCTTTCTTATCTACGTGAGGCTCATTAAGAGCTTTAAAAAAGCGTCCGTGCAACTCTTTCTCCCTCCATACGGTCTCCCGGTCAGAAGTACCAAGTACCACCGGTCCCTGCCACTCGGTTTTGGCTAAGGACAGCGGGGTAAGTCCTTTATCACATTCTATGACCTCTCTATGCATGGGAGACTCCCTTTTCGTCTCAAAATATGTTCTGAGGCTGGATATCTCCCGATTATGCATGGTCTTGACGCTTAGCACGCCTCGACCGCCGCATTTTCGGGGGACATACAACCTCATCACAGACGATTTTGGGTGGTGCATGCGATAGAGAGTCATAGTCGTGCGGACTTTTCTGTCTAGGGCGTCAAGTTCGGTCTGAGTCCATCTGAGCACGCCAAAGGTGTACATGAGAACGGGCATGACCCAGCCGTTATAAGCTCGGACCTTATTGGCGCCCGACAAATAACTTTTACAAATTTTTGTCAGACGACCAAAAAACCCCTCGCAAACAGACTGTTTCATGTCCGCCTCATTTAACCCTAGGGATTGTGACATGCCCAGATATCGGTACGACTCAGCTTCAGAGAGGGTCCGGATGTTCGATGGCTCGAGATTAATCTCGGCCGAATGAGTAACCTGACCCCTCTCCACATGCAAGACCGCACACTTGTCCAGCCCAAGCTCCATCCTGACAGAATTACTGAACTCCTTGGTGATATTTAGTAATTCTGTCAGGCGGGTGGCATTGGGTGCCAGCAGTTTGAGGTCATCCATGTAGAGAAGGTGAGGTACTCTTGTCCCTCCTCTCCGAAACTGAAAGCCCGTCCCCGAATCCTCCAGCAGTGAGCTGAGTGGATTCAGAGACAGACAAAACCAGAGCGGACTCAGACAATCACCCTGGAAGATACCCCGTCGTATCCTTGTTCGGTCATCAGCATCCGCCAACCGCTCACCATGGAGACAAAGGATCGTACTCCATTGCCCCATGCATTCCCGGAGGAAGTCTCGAACTGTACTATCGATTTTGTACAGCTCAAGGACCCTCAGGAGCCATGAATGGGGCACCGAGTCGAATGCCTTTTTGTAATCAATCCAGGCGGCGGAGAAGTTCCGGCGGTTGCGTTTGACCAGTTGGCCAGCAACGGAGTCGATGAGAAGGAGCTCCTTAGTCCCACGACTACCGCCCCGACACCCGTTCTGAGCCCCAGACATGATGTTATTCTCGTCTACATGACGGGAGATCTTGAGGCTCAGAACGGATGTTAGTGTCTTATAGATGGTAGTAAGACACGTAATGGGGCGGTACTTAGCCGGGTCAGCAGCATCGGTGGACTTTGGAGCTAGGTGAGTGATCCCGGTAGTGAAAAGGTTCGGGAGCGTCCTTTGCTCGAGAGCTTCTTGGAATTGTCGAGCCAAGGTCGCATGGCAGACCGAGAACCCCTTCAGCCAGTAGTGATGCAGTCCGTCGAGTCCCGGACTTTTCCAGTTCGGGGCCCGCCGTACTGCACCAGCCACTTCCTCCGCAGAGATGGTGACCGGGTTCATCGGTTCTATTGAGGCGCATGCTTCCTCTACCGCCGCAATCCAAGGGCCCTCCTCATGCTCTACCTCTCTTGACCACACGTTTCGCCAGAAAGCAACTAGATCGGCCGGTCTCGGCCGCTGAGAGGTAGAGCAGACTGCTGGACACTCCAATCTTTTGTAGAACCTTTTCTGATCACTCGAGAAGAGACGATTTTGCTGAAATCGCTCGACTCTTTCCGAGTATCGTCGGATGCGGTTCCCCCATGCAGCGATTTTCTGCTTCAGGTCGTCGATGCGCTCTGTTAGTTTTTGGGTAATGTCGGGCTGATCCAGCCTGACCCCAAGGCCGTTAAAGGCATTTCTAACAGAGCGCACAATCCTTGGCCTAGTGTTGCCCGACCTAAAGCAGTGCAGTCTGCCAATGAGGTAATGTAACTCGATATAAAGAACATATGGCTGCCTTTAGAAACAACCAGCCTCAAAGATCTCATTTCGCAAAACATCTTTTGGATAGTGGACATAGGATAGACGAGGGTCATACATTTGAAATTTTACACACATGCTGTAAAAGTTTAAGACTGTGCGTGTTGGAACAATTGGAAATAGTTGGGCACAGCGGTAGAAGTGTCGAATTGCTGAATGAGCAAATAAATGTGTCATCTTCACCGTTGCTCAACATATTTAGGGGGCGTGGCCAGAGAGAAAGAGAAAGGAGGGTAGATGACTAAGCGGGGATAGTATATATAAGACCGCTCATTCGACACGAACTCACTTTGCAATCGTCCGTTGTGAAGTCGACATCTCCTGAAGATGCTCCGGTGTCGGAGCGAAACGATCGTCGAGTTTGTTTTGTGGTGAATTTGTGTGGTGTTGTGCCTACAAGATTGTGTGGTGTTGTGCCTACAAGATTGTGTGGTGTTGTGCCTACAAATTTGTCACTGTTAGCGGATTATAGCAAAATAATTTTATATTCATTGTATAATGAGGACTCTGGCGAGGGTGATACGGCGTTCTATTCTCTTTTTCCAGGCCGGTTCCGCGCTGCGACTTGCACCAGCAGCGCGTCCCCGTCCCAGGGTCTTGACGCCGATAAATCGGTGGACGGCTAGTGCCGCACCGAAGAGAATAGAATTTGTATCACCCAGGCCAGTGCTGCCTTCCAGATATTGAGGCAGCATTCTGTTTATAGCCTCAATGACATCCCGCGTCGCTACATTCAATGCAAGACGGGAGAGCCGCGGACGATTCTCTAGAGGAGCGCTTCGGACTTCAGAAATCGCCTCTTCTAGGATCCTTCCCATCCGCTCTATATCAAGGGAGACTGTTTCCTCGGTATTATCCTCCACAGGCAAATCTTGTGCGATCGTAACACTCTCCTCGCGTGCAGGCGCAACTGGAGAGATGATTTGCTCTGTGGTTGGGATTATTACTTCGGGAACAGCCTCAAGTCGTAATCGTTCGAGCTCGGTAGCGTTAAAGATGTTCGAACGCTGAATATACCGAGCTCGATCTGCCAGGTTTTGTTCCGTGACAGTTAGGTTCGGCTCAAGCAGCAGGAACTCGCGGAACATTGCCGCTCGGTAGCCAGTCCGTCCGGTTTCCCCTCCTGTAGCCCTGTAGTACGCACGCATGACATTCTCATTCATTTGAGTAGTCCATCTCATGCGGCGTACACCACCAGGGGCGGGCTCCGAAGATTGGGCCCTCGAGGACCCAGTCGGCGCCAAGCCATCTGGTGGGGATGATGGTACTGCCGACCGGCCTGATGTTCGTGGCGGTCGGCTGGTGTGGCTGGCGGTCCGCATGCTGCCACGTCCAGCGCCAGCCCCAGCCGCTACCTGGGGGTCGCCAGGGCGCGTCTGGGGCTGGCGCTGGATTATTATTATTATTATTACTTATTTACTTATTTATTATATTTATTTATTATTATTATTATTATATTTATTTATAATATATATAGCTCGATTACCACTCACTCACTCACTGACTGACTGACTCATTGACATAATTGTTCTCCTAGAAAGAGACAGAAAACGATACAATAATGTATGGGAGATATGTTCGGATGCGGGAGTCGAGTAGGGAAAAATTATGACATTTCAGAAAAACAAGATGGCGGCCGATGTGATTTTTGTAACTTTTTTGTTTTCCAACAGATTTCGTTAAAACTCGCAGGTTTTTAAGAAATTAGTAAATGATTATTAGAAAAATTTTTGATTTTTCGACCCCAAACCGCGGCATCACAGCTCCGAAACGGGGTAATTGAGGATAATATTTTTTTCTTGTTTCCGCTTACAACTATCCTGTATTTTGACAGAACGAGAGTGGTTTTTAAAAATTCAAGATGGCGGCTGTCGTGGCGGCCATTGGGTTTGAGGTACGAAAAAACCCAATTTTAAAATTCAAATTTCTCACAGTTGGCAACATCGGAACGTTTCGACTTCTATGAAGCGATTGTTTGCATTGACTCGAGGTATAAATTGGCGATAAAAAAAAAATACCCCACTTTTGGGGAAATTTCAATATTTACCCCAAAAATTAAAAAATCGAAATACGGACTTTTTGCAAAATTTGAGTATGAGAAACCATGTGTTTTACTTATACAAATGACATTTGGGTATTTTTGTCATTGAGCACTGGCAACACTGGAATTTATCAAAGAAAAAGTGATTTTCGCGACTTGGTTTTTTTCAGGGGCAATGATTTCGCCTGGGTGCGAGCGAGATAAAAAATTAAAACGTCATCAGGAGCGGTATATCCTGTAGTTAATAGTAAAATTATAAAATTATGTGAATTGTTTATATAAAACGAGTTGGCGGCCATTTTGTATTGTTGTTGGGTGTTTTTGAAAATTTTGATCATGTTTTTGAGGCAGTTGGCAACATTTTAGAAAGTTGACATGTATGAATCGATTGTGTAACTCAACCGGCAGTATCGAAGTATGTACACAGTGTTGCCACATTTAGGGTAGTTTTTGAGATTTCCTTAAAAATTTCCTCCTGTAAAATTTTGTATGAAAATTTTTTTTTTCACTAATGGTTTCAAAAAGAAGACAAAAAATTATTCCGAAAAAAATATGGAGAGAGCTGATGATTGAGGGTTTCGGAGACGGGTGAAGGGCACGCTGAAAGTATTGAAGACTAGATGATGCCCACGGCTTCGCCCGTGTGGATTTAGGTTTTTAAAAATCCCGTGGGAACTTTTGATTTTCCAGAACAAAAAGTAGCTTATCTGTAGAAACCTGTTGTGTATTGAAACCACGATATCCGAGACTGACTGGTTTATTAATAGCTTTACATCGTACGTTCATACAAGTTTTATGCAACTACCTACATATTGTATCATACACATCATCGTCCTCCTCTAATACAAGACTATGATAGCTACTATTAAATAACATGTAGGTAGGTATATAGATTACTTACACATACTCGCTTAAATGGTAATATTTAGATAAAACAATATTACGAAATGCACATAAATGCACATAAATGAATACACAAAAGACAATTGAATTGCAATCGCAGCTTCTTTTAAACTACATATACTTATGTAAAATACAATAGATGTTACGATAGATACATTTTATGAATATCGCTTAATTTTTTCAATACACTCTAGAGCAGCTGCCCGACGCGAGCGCATCTTTCCTTGCAAATTTTTATCTTTTTCCGAACCCTTAGCCTCTTCTTTACTGAGATTGTCTACATCATCGGAAATCAAACCTTCCTCCTTATCCGCTTGACATTCATTCTCTTTCTCGGTCTCAGGTAAATCACTAATTACGGAGTCGCGAGGATCGTCACTATTCGGAGACACTAAGGCTAACGAATGACGAGACTTGCGTTTATCTCTTATGAGTTGATCGATATGGCGCTTCTGTACCCTACCGTCATTAGCCTTAACCACATACGACACCGGACCCTTGCGTTCTAATACCTCACCCTCTGCCCATTTAGCACTATTCTTAGCGTAATCACGTATGAGCACCGTGTCGCCGGGGCTCGCCTCGCGCAGCGTGTGCGGCGGCGCGGCGCGGCGCTCGGCCGCCTGCTGCGCGGCGCGGACGCGCTCGCCCGCGTCGGGCCGCAGCAGGTCGAGACGTCCGCGCAGCCGCCGCCCGAACATGGCCACAGCGGGCTCGCGCCCAGTGCTGCTGTGCTCGGTGTTGCGATACGTGAAAAGAAATCTACTGAGCGCAGTTAAATCGTCTACCTTCTCGATTAACGCTTTCTTTAATACCCGCTTTATAGTGCGTACGGCGTTTTCGGCGGCACCGTTGCTAGCAGGATGATACGGAGCTATGCGAGTGTGCTTAATGCCGTTCTGCTTCATATACAGCCCGAACTCCGCCGAGGTGAAAGGGGGCCCTCCGTCACTAAGAATTATTTTTGGGAGCCCTTTAGCGAATAGCTGTCTCAAACGGCCTACGACGACGGCTGCTGAGATACTCTTTAATTTTTCAACTTCGATCCATTTCGAATGAGCATCCACGATTACTAAGTAGTATGCGTTGTTGAACGGGCCTAAGAAATCTACATTCAGGCGCGACCATGGCTCGGCGGGCCAGGGCCACGAGTGCAGCGGCGCAGCGGGCGGCGCGGCGCGCTGGGACACGCACGCCGCGCACTGCGCCGAAATACGCTCGATGTCTGCGTCCAGACCCTCCCAATAAACATAATTACGGGCGATCTGCTTCATTTTGACGATACCGGGGTGTCCTTCGTGTATTTCTTTCAATACCTTTTCACGTAATGCTTTAGGAACTATCATTCTATAACCCCAAATTAAACAACCTTGATCGATGTATATATTATCCTTTCTATTAAAATAAGGTTTTTCAGACTCAGATATTACTCTGTTCGGCCATCCGAACATAACGTAACCGTAAATCTTGCTCAACAATGAATCTTTCGCGATCTCACTTTTGATTTCTTTAAAGCTGAGTGGAAAATCGTCCTGAATAAAATTAAGGTAGCTACATCTTTCGACTTCACTCCTAACTCGATCACCGGTCGAGTTCAGGGGAAGCCGAGAGAGCGCATCCGCCTGACAGTTTTCTACAGACCTCACAAATTCTATATCGAAATTGTACGCGCACAATTTAACCGCATACCTTTGTAAGCGACTCGCCGCGGTCAAAGGAATACCCCGTTTCTTTCCGAATATATAACTGAGAGCGCGGTGATCGCTCCGGAGAATGAAATGCCGCCCGTATAAATACTGGTGGTGTTTCGTCACCCCGAACACGATAGCGAGCGCTTCTTTATCAATTTGCGCGTAGTTGCACTCCGCGGGCGTGAGCGTGCGCGAGGCGCAGCTCACCGGCCGCTCCACGCCGTCCGCGCAGCGCTGCAGCAACACCGCGCCTACGCCGTACGGACTGCTGTCCACCGCTAGTATGAGAGGCAGGCTCGGATCGTAATGCGCTAGCACCGGGGAGTGACTCAGTACCTTTTTGATTTTATTAAAGGCTGAATGGAAGCAGGCGTTACTTTGCGGAATTCCATGATATACAATGAATATAAAATTATTTTGCTATAATCCGCTAACAGTGACAAATTTGTAGGCACAACACCACACAATCTTGTAGGCACAACACCACACAATCTTGTAGGCACAACACCACACAAATTCACCACAAAACAAACTCGACGATCGTTTCGCTCCGACACCGGAGCATCTTCAGGAGATGTCGACTTCACAACGGACGATTGCAAAGTGAGTTCGTGTCGAATGAGCGGTCTTATATATACTATCCCCGCTTAGTCATCTACCCTCCTTTCTCTTTCTCTCTGGCCACGCCCCCTAAATATGTTGAGCAACGGTGAAGATGACACATTTATTTGCTCATTCAGCAATTCGACACTTCTACCGCTGTGCCCAACTATTTCCAATTGTTCCAACACGCACAGTCTTAAACTTTTACAGCATGTGTGTAAAATTTCAAATGTATGACCCTCGTCTATCCTATGTCCACTATCCAAAAGATGTTTTGCGAAATGAGATCTTTGAGGCTGGTTGTTTCTAAAGGCAGCCATATGTTCTTTATATCGAGTCGAGTTGGTCAAACTGGGCGCAATTTTGTAACTCGATATAAAGAACATATGGCTGCCTTTAGAAACAACCAGCCTCAAAGATCTCATTTCGCAAAACATCTTTTGGATAGTGGACATAGGATAGACGAGGGTCATACATTTGAAATTTTACACACATGCTGTAAAAGTGTAAGACTGTGCGTGTTGGAACAATTGGAAATAGTTGGGCACAGCGGTAGAAGTGTCGAATTGCTGAATGAGCAAATAAATGTGTCATCTTCACCGTTGCTCAACATATTTAGGGGGCGTGGCCAGAGAGAAAGAGAAAGGAGGGTAGATGACTAAGCGGGGATAGTATATATAAGACCGCTCATTCGACACGAACTCACTTTGCAATCGTCCGTTGTGAAGTCGACATCTCCTGAAGATGCTCCGGTGTCGGAGCGAAACGATCGTCGAGTTTGTTTTGTGGTGAATTTGTGTGGTGTTGTGCCTACAAGATTGTGTGGTGTTGTGCCTACAAGATTGTGTGGTGTTGTGCCTACAAATTTGTCACTGTTAGCGGATTATAGCAAAATAATTTTATATTCATTGTTTATTAAAGGCGTTCATGCATTTTTCGTCCCAATCCCACTTTACATTTTTCTTTAAAAGATTATACATCGGTTTTAATATATCACTCATGTTCGCACAGAATTTTGAGTAAAAGTTTACCAGGCCCATAAAACTCCTTAACTGTGTTACATTCGTGGGGGGAGGTGCCGCAACTATAGCTTCAATTTTTTTATCGTCTGTATGTAAGCCAAATTTATCTATTTTATAACCCAAGTATGTAACACTGTCTTTAAAAAATTTACATTTAGACCAATTTATTCTTAAACCGTTATCATTCAATCGCTGTAACACTGCCCTTAAATTTCTTAAATGTGTATTTTTGTCTTTCCCCGTGATACAAATATCGTCCGCGAACACAGCCGTCGAAGGCAATCAGCTCAATGTTTCCTCCATAATCTTTTGAAAATTCTCAGGAATACATTTAATTCCGAAAGGAACGCGCCTATACACAAAGGTACCCATGTGAGTCGTGATCGCCGTCATCGGCTGTGAGTCGTCTTCTAACACACACTGCTGGAAAGCATTAGATAAATCGAGTTTAGTGTACTGCTCGCCCCCACCGAGCGTGGCGAACAGGTCCTCGATCCGCGGCAGCGGGTAGTGGAAATCTTTAAGACGCGGGTTTATGGTGATTTTGTAATCACCACAAATGCGAATTGAACCATTCGCTTTGACCACCGGCACGATCGGTGTCCCGTAGTCCGACCTGTCCACTTTGTAAATAACACCTTCCCGCTGCAAGCGTTCGAGTTCGCGCTCGACCGGTTCACGAAGCGCTAGCGGCAGCTGACGGGCTTTAACAAACACGGGCGTTTCGTCCTTTAAACGCAAACGCAATCGCGACTTAAACGTGCCCAGGCCCTCCGCGAACACTTCGGGAAATTCTTTCTTCAAACTGACAGAAATAGACTCTTCACTAGACATATTATGACACTGGATTACAGTTAATTTTAATTCTTTTATCCAAACTCGGCCCATGAGAGGAGGGCCCCCATTTGCGATTACATACAATTTTAATTTTGCAGATCTAGACCCACATGTCACATCCACTAAAATGTAACCGATCGTTTCTATTACGTCACCAGTGTAAGATTTTAAAATTAAAGACTTATTTTGAATAGGAAAGTTAGAAAAGCATTTATCATAGTATCGTTTAGATATGGCCGAAATCTTACTTCCTGTATCTATTTCAAATTTGTGAGTCGCGTTTTCGATATTTACAATCGCGTAATAGGGGCCATCGCCTCCGCTGCTAACAATGTTATAAAAATGACAATAGTTATCGCTATCGGAATCGGAATCGTCGTTAAAATAAATCTGACCTTTCTGCTTCCGTCTCGAACCACCGCTCACTACACTCACTTCACCTCTGCCTTTTTGTGGGCACATGATCTTTAAATGACCTTTTTCTGAACAAAAATCACAGGTATAGTACTTTACAACGACCTTCTGGGTGGGAGTCCTTGCCGCACCGTCTACAGGGGCGCCTGGCCCCCGCGCTGCCGCCGGCCCGGTCGTCGCCGCCGTCCGGCGCCCGCCGGCCCGTCCGCCTCACGCCGACCCGATGCAGGCCGTCGTCCTGCTGCCCGCCGCCCATGGAGGCTCGCGCGCTCGTCGCGGCCGTCGCGCACGCCGTCGTCGCGTGCCGCTCGGCGCCTGGCCCCCGCGCTGCCGCCGGCCCGGTCGTCGCCGCCGTCCGGCGCCCGCCGGCCCGTCCGCCTCACGCCGACCCGATGCAGGCCGTCGTCCTGCTGCCCGCCGCCCATGGAGGCTCGCGCGCTCGTCGCGGCCGTCGCGCACGCCGTCGTCGCGTGCCGCTCGGCGCCTGGCCCCCGCGCTGCCGCCGGCCCGGTCGTCGCCGCCGTCCGGCGCCCGCCGGCCCGTCCGCCTCACGCCGACCCGATGCAGGCCGTCGTCCTGCTGCCCGCCGCCCATGGAGGCTCGCGCGCTCGTCGCGGCCGTCGCGCACGCCGTCGTCGCGTGCCGCTCGGCGCCTGGCCCCCGCGCTGCCGCCGGCCCGGTCGTCGCCGCCGTCCGGCGCCCGCCGGCCCGTCCGCCTCACGCCGACCCGATGCAGGCCGTCGTCCTGCTGCCCGCCGCCCATGGAGGCTCGCGCGCTCGTCGCGGCCGTCGCGCACGCCGTCGTCGCGTGCCGCTCGGCGCCTGGCCCCCGCGCTGCCGCCGGCCCGGTCGTCGCCGCCGTCCGGCGCCCGCCGGCCCGTCCGCCTCACGCCGACCCGATGCAGGCCGTCGTCCTGCTGCCCGCCGCCCATGGAGGCTCGCGCGCTCGTCGCGGCCGTCGCGCACGCCGTCGTCGCGTGCCGCTCGGCGCCTGGCCCCCGCGCTGCCGCCGGCCCGGTCGTCGCCGCCGTCCGGCGCCCGCCGGCCCGTCCGCCTCACGCCGACCCGATGCAGGCCGTCGTCCTGCTGCCCGCCGCCCATGGAGGCTCGCGCGCTCGTCGCGGCCGTCGCGCACGCCGTCGTCGCGTGCCGCTCGGCGCCTGGCCCCCGCGCTGCCGCCGGCCCGGTCGTCGCCGCCGTCCGGCGCCCGCCGGCCCGTCCGCCTCACGCCGACCCGATGCAGGCCGTCGTCCTGCTGCCCGCCGCCCATGGAGGCTCGCGCGCTCGTCGCGGCCGTCGCGCACGCCGTCGTCGCGTGCCGCTCTGCCGCCTCCAGCGCCAACGCCAGCTCCACCGCGCGCCGATAATCAATATTTTTCTCGGCAAAAAGCCGCGAACGCATCTCCTCGCTGAGAAGTCCCGAGACGAACTGATCTCGAAAGTTGACCTCCAGCTGTGCTCCGAAATTGCACGTCTTAGCGAGATGTTTTAAATTCTGTAGGTAGACTTTGACCTCTTCGCCTTGCTGTTGCTTTCTTTGCCGAAATAAATGTCTCTCAGCTATCTCGGACCTCTCGGGCTCCAAATGTTCTTTCACTAACTTCACCAACTGGTCGAAACTTTTCTCTTCGGGTTGAACAGGTGAACACAAATCGCACATTAACGCGTAACAATCTGCACCTACTAACGTGACCAACGTGGCAACATGGAGGTTACTTTCGATGTTATTGAGCGCGATAAATTGCTTGACGCGTCGCACATACGCGTCCCAATCTTGAGTTCCGACATGAAAACTCTCCACTTTACCGAGTGGCATGATTATTTTAGCAATATACTTGATCAACTTCGATAAATAAATTATCGTCGCCAATGTTGTGTATTGAAACCACGATATCCGAGACTGACTGGTTGTACGAAGGCGGGAATGGTCAAATGAAACACGGCGTAGACGTAACACCACACACTCACACAGTGATTTATTGCACTCTTACATTTAACTCATAACTGTGCTTCTATAGCTACCACTACATATAGTCAGCTACAGCCATACCAGCTCCACTGGTCACACAGGGTTCTTTATTTAATACTAGCTAAAGCACAACTCGATAGCGCGAGTGAATATCGTACAGCGCCATCTATGTGAGAATTTGGGAAACTTATACATCCCGCCCACCATGGACCAACAGGTTCATAAGTAATTTGTAACACTAACAAAATCTGATGATAATCTCTAGTCCATCGTGGGTAAATGTGCTATGAAATGAATGTCACAAATAACAACTGACATAGCTGAAACCTTTAAAGTAACAAATGGCTCAAACTTAACTTACTTAATACATGAGATAAAAATGTAATCTAAATTTAACAAATCCATAACAATGGTTTTCCAATGAGTATACAATCTCAACTAAAATTTATCACATTTTTCAAAACAAAACAAACAAAACGAATAGATTCTATAATATTAACTTAATCATTTACTGGTAAAATACAAATCTTAGAAACTGGTCTCTTGATGACAGTGCCTTTGCATCTTAAGCTCACAACACGCGTTACATTGTCCGCACCAGTATGCTTGTCTACAATTATGCCATAAAGCCATCTAGCTGGAGGAAGATTTTCTTCCTTAACTAGAACTACGTCTCCAATTTTAGGTTCAGGAGAATGACGATTCCAACGATAACGATGCAGAAACTGAGTGAGATATTCATTCGACCACCGTCGCCAAAAGTCCTGCGTCATTCTTTGAGTGAGTTGCCATCTTCGGAGACTACTGATGTTTGACTTCTCATAATTGGCATCCGGAACAAGTAACAGTGACTCTCCTACCAGAAAATGTCCGGGTGTTAATGGGTATGGATCCTGTGCGTCATTACTCAATGTTGTCAACGGCCTAGAGTTAAGGCAAGCCTCAATTTGAGCAAGAACTGTACTTATTTCTTCAAACGTTAAAGTGGAGTTTCCAATCACCCTCTTGAGGTGGTGCTTGGTCGATTTGATCCCAGCTTCCCACAATCCACCAAAGTTTGGAGTGTAGGGTGGGATTCGATGCCAAGTAGTACCATTTGATGCAAGCCAACTGGCAATCTCAACAGCTACAGTAGACCTTTCTTCTGTTAGTAGAGCCTTCAATTCCTTATCAGCACAAACAAAAGTGGTCGCATTATCGCTCCACAAATCTGTCACGTGACCTCGCCTGGCTACCATGCGTTTAAAGGCCGCCAGAAATCCCTCAGAAGTCATGTCCGTAACAGCTTCAAGATGGATGGCTCTAGTAGCCATACATATAAAGAGGCAAATATACCCTTTGATAGAACGATGACCTCTACCCTTTGAGGTTCTTATTGCGATAGGTCCTGCATAATCTACTCCGCTATGACGGAAAGGTCTACCAGCTGTCACACGAGCTGCAGGCAACTGACCCATGATGGGTTGATTAGATGGAGAGGCATGACGTATACAGGTGACGCATTTGCGCACATGCAACTTGACCAAATTCTTGGCGTCAATGATCCAGTATTTTGACCTAATATAATTTAACATCAGCTGGGGTCCTCCGTGCAACGTTTTTTCGTGGGCATCAGCAACAAGGAGCTTTGCAAAATGTGATTCACGTGGAATTAATACAGAATGCTTTCTATCATCGCTAATCTTAGCGTTTTGCAAACGTCCCCCAATTCGTAACAGACCATCACTGTCTAAAAACGGATTCAGAGAAACAAGCTTGCTTTTCTTCATTACTGATCCGGTTTTAGCAATACTGTCAATGTCACTTGAAAAGAACCTTTTCTGAATGTAACTAATACATTTTTGTGACGCCTCGTTCAACTCTTGACTAGTAAGATAAGCTGGGAATACAATACTACGGGAGCTCAACCATTTCATAAATCTTCTCAAATAAGCAACTGATCTGACTAGTTTTCGAAGCGTTGAAAATCTCGTAAAGAATTCTTCTTCTAGCTCAACATTTTCTACAGCGTAACAAACCTTTTTAGTTTTCTCTTCCAAATTGGTATCTTGGCATTCTACATGTGGACTGTAATTTATGACTTCTTCACTCAGCCAAGATGGACCTTGCTTCCACAAATCAAGGTTATTGTAATCCTTGACACCTCTTGTTGCGCAATCGGCAGGGTTATCCTTTGACCGAACATGTGCCCATTGATTTCGGTCCAAGACGGTTAAAATCTCTGAAGTACGGTTGGCAACAAATGTTTTCCATTTACTAGGGTGGCTGCTAAGCCACGCAAGAACCACAGAAGAATCTGTCCAAGCGTGAATTCTGTTTTTTGGAATTCCCAGTGTCTCCGAAACTTCCAACAGTATCTTGGCAAGAAGCAGTGCGCCGCACAACTCCAAGCGTGGGATGGAGACTTGTTTAATTGGAGATACCTTGGTCTTAGATGTTACTAGATTCACATGTATACCATTATTCTCATCAATACTGCGAACGTATATAACTGCAGCGTAGGCATCACTTGACGCATCACTGAATCCATGCAGTTCTACTTCTTTATCGCCAGCATTTGTGTGAATCCATCGCGGGATACGAAAGTTCGTCAAACGCATAAGATCAGACCGGTAAGTAAGCCATTCCTGTAACAACTGAGGAGGGAGTTCCTGATCCCAATCAATACCTGACATCCAAAGCTTTTGAATAAATATCTTAGAGGTAATGATCGTTGGAGCAATCCACCCTAAGGGATCGAACAAACGCGAAATATCTGAAATTACCTTCCTCTTTGTTACTGGAAATTCTACAGGTGGGAGTTGGACATTATATTCAAATTCGTCGGTGCTACTATTCCAGGTAAGTCCTAATACTTTCTGTATTGGTTCTGTTTCCTTTCCTGTACCTATTTCTAACTTCGCTTCCTTTTCTCCTTTTCCTATTTTTTCCATAAATTCCTTACTATTACTAGCCCATTTCTGTAATTCGAATCCTCCTTTCTTTAATATGTTACCAATATCATTTTTTATTTTCAGGCACTCTTCAACCGTTTGGCAGCCCGTCATGAGATCGTCCATATAAAAATCTTGCAGAATTCTCTCAGCAGCAGCGGCGTTGTTTTTACCTTCATCGTGGGCCACTTGCTGTAGGACTCTCACAGCCAGGTAAGGTGCGGACGCAGTTCCGAAAGTAACACGTAACATTCTGTAATGTTGTATAGTTCCAGATTCGTCACGCCACAAGATACGTTGAAACTCATCTGCATCCTTCTCTGTTACCTTCACCTGTCTGTACATCTTAATGATGTCCGCTACAAGACAAATGGGATGTTGGCGCCATCGCATAACAATATGTCGTAAAGTATGCTGAAGAGGTGGACCTACCAAGAGATCATTATTCAAGCTCACACCGTTAGTACCAGAGCAAGAGGCGTCAAAAACGATCCTTACCCGTGATGTTGTTTTATCCTTCCGTACTACGGCATGATGTGGCAAGTACACTACATCTGATTTATCTCGCTGCTCTTCAGGAACTAACTCCATATGATTTAGCTGTAAGTATTCTTTAATTACCTTCGTATACTCTTCTTTAAGTTCTGGAGTTTTCGACAATCTCTTTTCTAATTGACAGAGTCTCTTCGTTGCAATTTCTCTAAAATTTCCTTTTTTACAGGTTGGGTTGTCAACTCGAAAAGGAAACTTCACTACGTAACGCCCGCAATCATCTCTGGTTACGGTGTTAACGAAGATCTCCTCGCATTTTTGTTCATCATCAGTTAACATTTTTCTTTTAACTGAAACTTCATCCGATTCTAGCTCCCAAAATTTTCTTAATAAGTCATTATCATTAGTCTGGGCGTGCATGCTGACAATGACACTATTTTCTTGGCACGACTCAGATTCCAGAGGATCTGAGTGAATCTGACCCGATAAGATCCACCCCAATTGAGTGTTCTGGGCTACAGGACTCCCGGTAGGACCTTTGATAAGACCTTCAACTAAAATCTGGCCATACACTTCTGCGCCAAGTAACAAATCTATCTTATTTGGTATGTCAAACTTCGGGTCAGCTAACTTCAACTTAGTTAGTTCTGGCCATAACTGAACGGCTACCTTCTTTGAGGGAAGAAAAGACGTTAGTTTGCTAAGCACATGTGCTTTGACAACCAAAGAGTATTGCGGATTGTGGATGGACTTTAGCTTTAGTTCCACCATCGACGTAGAAACTAAAGCCTCGTCCCGATTAACTCCCGAGATGTATATCTTGTTGGAAATTTTCTTCAGTCCTAACATTTGGACAGCTGACTCCGTGATTAAAGAAGCCATTGAGCCTTGATCCAACAAGCATCTCACAACAAAATCAGGACCACCTGTTCTCGACTCTACCTCGACTAGTGCTGTAGCCAAAAGAACTTGACTAGGAACTTTTGAGAAACAGGTAACTATACTCGCTACTTCCCCTTGTGATGTGGTTGCCGAAGAAACAACTACACCGTTATTGCCCGATTCGACATTCTCCGACTCTACATTATCTACATTTTGGGGGTGAAGTAGAGAATGGTGTTTACGTCTACAACCTTTAACTCTACACCTAGAGACTTGGCGGCATGTAAAAACAGAATGAAACGGCCCCAAGCAGTTAAAACACAGTCTACTGTTTCGGACAAAGTTATGCCGTGTGCTATAATCAGCCTTCGCAAAATCTTTACAATTCATCAACTTATGATTCGCTTTACAATATTGACAGCTTAAATTGGACTGATTAGATGCATTTGGACTATGAGTATTTGCTACATGAGATACATTAACTTTACTTACATTAGGCGACTTAGGTTTTGGTTTAACATCCAAAAATTCTAAAGATCTAAACTTATGCTCGAGAAACTCTTTAAAACCTGCCAAAGTAGGCAATCCATCAAACTCATTTGCCTTTGATTCCCACTGCTTTCTGGACTCAGGATCAAGCTTTTGACTCATTATGTAAATAATGATTATATCCCAGTTGCTAATGTCTATACCAATATTTTGTAACGCACTTAAACATTCATTCATATTATCTAACTAGCTGACCCCCGCAACTTCGTTCGCGTGTTTATAGGATTTATATAGGATCGGATCGGATCCCATAATTATTTTATGTACCCAAACTAAATGTAGCCTAAGTTACTCCTTATAACATCATCTATCTGCCATTGAAAGTTCCGTCAAAATCGATCCAGCTGTTTCGGAAATTAGCTGGAACTAATAGACAGATCGACAAACATAAATTTAAACGCACACCAGTTTAAAATAAGCCGTACGTGCAAAGATCCGGGTCTCAAGTTATTTGAACGCAATAAATGTCTGTCATTTCTGAACTAAAAAACCTATGACCTTGAAATATTTACGGGATAATACTTGAAGTACTACCTTTCGAACAAAAAAAGAATGAGTGAAATCGAACTACCCGTTAATGAATTACAGCTAAATACACGTTTTAACTTTCTTCCCCCTCCCAAGGGAACCGTACTGAATTTCGGGATGAAAAGTATCCTATGTCCTACCTCGGAGTATAAACTCAAATCGTACCAAGTTTCATTTGAATCCGTTCAGTAGTTTCGGCGTGATGCGCGGCCAAGATACAGAAAGACAGACAGACAGACAGACAGACAGACAAAAATGAAAAAAATTGCAGTTTTGGCTTCAGTATCGATTATAGAGTGCCCTCCAATAAAAATTTTCAAAATAACTTCAATGTACAGAATTGGATCTGTTACAGTTTTATTATATTATAGACAATTCTTTAATAGCACTAGACGATTCATTCTGTAAAGATTTTTGACTCATGAAACGCCGTAAAATGTTGTTAGATAAATATTTTTTATTATCGTAACGACTAGTCAACTGAGTCCAGCAAACACTATAATTTTTATCTGTAATGGGAACATGTCTTAAAAGCTGCTCTGCTTCGCCAGATAAATGACTCTTCAGATAGTGTAGTTTCTGAACGTCATCTAATTTAGCGTTGTTATGTATCAACGAAGTAAATAAATCTTTAAAACTAGTCCACTCAGAATATTTTCCCGAAAACTTCGGTATACTAATCTCCGGTAATTTCACAAAATACTTAGATTTACTACTATCTTCACTTGGTAATCCAACTGACTGAACGACTTTACTTTTCGGTTGCAATTTATTCAATACATCTTTCAATTCAGTTTTATAATCAAAATAAATCTCTTCGGTTTTATCATATATTGAATTTACATAATAGCTAGATGTTTTCAATTCTGTCGCAGTAATTTCCGTAATTATTTGTTTATGCGTGTCACAAAAAGATTGCCATTGATTCTCTAAAGCTTCCAAACGTGTTTCCACATATGAAACCGTTACACGATCTTTCGGCGATTTTTTAAAGTTAATTTTGCCTTTAGAGATAAGCTCTTTATTGTTTTCTTGAAGCTTATCAAAGACTTCCATGGCGATCATTTATTTAGTGACGCGTGAGAAAATTAAACTTAAACAAGCTAACTATTATTAACCGAATTAACAAATAAATTTAAAGAAACACAAGTTCAAACCAATTTTGAAAAATATTACAAGTCTAAACTATAGGTAAATTATTCTAAGTTCAATCAGTTTACTTTAAAATTATTACAAGTCTTACAACATAAGTAAAATTTTCTAAGTCCCGGTAGATAAGATTCTTGAAATTTTACAAGTCCAAACTGAAGTAAATATTCTAAGTTCCGATTTTTTTCTAAGTCTTTGTAAACTTGGGACATAGACGAAATTTGGGCATGGATTCCCCGTCACTTCACTTTTTGTTCAGTATTAGTCTATGTCCATGCACTACTATTAATTTTGTTAAGTTATTTTCTTTATTGACATAAGGTCCAATTTAGCTTGATAAATAATTAACAATAAAGTACTCACAATTTATCACGGCACACTTCACTCACTATATTCCACACCAACTTCGCACTGGTCGTGTTGTCATCGGGTCCTCGTGACGTCCTCGGTTGATCTTCCCTCTCGCTCCACCACTGGCCGCTGACGCCACAGCCTGGTGTTCCTCTTCAGGCTGAAACCCCTGGCTCCAATCTCCAGGGTTGACACCATAGATGACAAACCGCCACCTCGTCGATGCCGACTGGTACAAACCACAATTCCATCCGGTTCGCAGGAACAATGTACGAAGGCGGGAATGGTCAAATGAAACACGGCGTAGACGTAACACCACACACTCACACAGTGATTTATTGCACTCTTACATTTAACTGTGCTTCTATAGCTACCACTACATATAGTCAGCTACAGCCATACCAGCTCCACTGGTCACACAGGGTTCTTTATTTAATACTAGCTAAAGCACAACTCGATAGCGCGAGTGAATATCGTACAGCGCCATCTATGTGAGAATTTGGGAAACTTATACACTGGTTTATTAATAGCTTTACATCGTACGTTCATACAAGTTTTATGCAACTACCTACATATTGTATCATACACATCACGTCCCCAAAACGGAAAAATCCTGTGGGATCCCCACGATTTCGGAATACAATTCCTTACAGCATCAGGGTTGAGGAGTTGGATATTTACCTACTCGAGTTCATTCAACGATAAAGTCTTTAATTGGTACCCCCAATATCAATTTAAATAACCGAAAGTTTCTAAAACCCATTAGTTTTGGAGATTAGGTCCCTTACAGCATCAGGATTGAGGAGTTGTAATCCAAATTTTTTACAGAACAGGGTCGCATTGTTTCTTTATCGATTAAAAAAAAAATTACGCAAATCGGTTCAGAAATCTCGGAGATATCGGTGTACATAGGTAGAAAAACACAACTCCTCCTTTTTTGAAAGTCGGTTAAAAAAGTAGCCTATGTTACTCCCTGGTTAATTCTCTACTTGT
This sequence comes from Melanargia galathea, assembly GCA_920104075.1. Taxonomy (NCBI): domain Eukaryota; kingdom Metazoa; phylum Arthropoda; class Insecta; order Lepidoptera; family Nymphalidae; genus Melanargia; species Melanargia galathea. The sequence goes on from CAKKTA010000001.1 coordinate 1,166,374, forward strand.
ATGTGAAGGTCCCGTCAAAATCGGTTCAGCCGTTCCGAAGATTAGCCCGTTCAAACAGACAGACAGACAGACAGACAGACAGACAAAAATTTTAAAAATGTGTGATTCGGTTATGGAAGCGTTCAAATAACCATATGAGTTTAATATGAGGTAGTTATTTCGATATTACAGACAGACACTTCAATTTTATTTATTAGTATAGATAGGTGGGGGGTGCTCGAGCAAATGTCATTCGAAACGTCGTCCAATTGGGAGTGAACTGAAAAAAAATTCAAAATGGTGAAAAAAAGATGGCCGCCATACAAATTTCATCGGTATCCATCTCGGAGGGTATAAAAGATGGAAGAGTGGTTTCTTAGCAAAAGTTGATCAAAATCCGAAGGTCTACTTGATGAATGGAAAAAAATTCAAAATGGCGGAATTCATTTTTTCATAGAAAATGTATGGTGAATATTGAATTGCCTTTGATGCGGTTCTTCAGAGAATTCTCACAGAAAAATATGGGAAGACATGATGATTGAGGGTTAGTAAGATGGTTGGGGAGCCCGGGAAGGGTATTGTGGATAGAAAAGGGCTGCTGAAACAAAAACAAGATGGCGGCCGACAAGATTTTTGTAACATTTTTGTTTTCCTACCGATTTCGTTAAAACTCGCAATTCTAGAAGAAATTAGGAAACGATTAATAGAAAAAGTAGAAAAAATTTAAAAAACAAGATGGCGGCTTAGCTGTAGTCTTTCAAATTTTCGATTTTTCGACCCCGAACCGCGGCGCCACAGCACCGAAACGGGTTAGTTGAGGATAATATTTTTTTCCTGTTTCCGTCTACAATTATCCTGTATTTTGACAGATCGGGAGTGGTTTTTAAATATTCAAGATGGCGGCTGTCGTGGCGGTCATTCAGTTTGAGGTACGAAAAAACGCAATTTTAAAATTCAAATTACTCACAGTTGACAACATCGGAGCGTTTTTACTTCTATGAAGCTATTGTATGTACAGACTGGAAGTATAGATTGGTGAAAAAAATACCCCATTTTTGGGGAAATTTCAAGATCTACCCCAAAAATTAAAAAAACGAAATACGAACTTTTTGCAAAATCCGAGTATGAGCAACTACGTTTTTACTTGTACAAACGAAATTTGGATATTTTTATCGCCAGGGACAGGCAACACTGAAAAAGTGGTTTTCGCGATACGGTCTTTTTTCAGGGGTGATCATTTCGCCTGTGTGCGAGCGAGATGAAAATTTGAAACGTTATCAGGAGCGGTATCTCCTGTACTTAATGGAAAAATTATTCAACTTTCTAAAATAAATCTGTAAAATGAGTTGAAGGCCATTTTGTATTTTATTTGTTTTGGAATTGATTTTGAACATGTTTTTGAGGCAGTTGGCAACATTTTGGAAAGTTGAAATGTATGAATCGACTGTGTAACTTAACCGGCAGTATCGATAAATGTAAACAGTGTTGCCACTTTCGGGGTAGTTTACAAGATTTTACCCAAAAATTTTCTACTGTAAAATTTTGTATGAATTTTTTTTTACACAAATGGTTTCACAAAAAAGACAAAAATTTATTCAGAAAAAAAAATATGGATAGAGCTGATGATTGAGGAACTCGGAGACGGGTGAAGGGCACGCTTAAGGCATTGAAGATAGGTGGGAGGTGCTCGAGCAAATGTCACTCGAAACGGCTTCCAATTGGCAGCGAGCTGGAAAAATATTCAAAACGGCGGAAAAAAGATGGCCGCCATACAAATTTCATCAGTGTCTATCTCAAAGGGTATAAGAGATGGAAGAGTGGTTTCTTATCAAAAGATGATCAGGACCTTCGGATCCTGATCACAAGAAAAAAAATTCAAAATGGAGGAATTTATTTCGGATTGACTAGGAACCGACTGGGGACCGACAAGGGACCGACTGCGGACCGACTAGAGACCGCCTACGGAACGACTACGGACCGACTAGGGACCGACTAGGGACCGACTAGGGACCGAGTAGGGACCGACTAGGGACCGACTAGGGACCGACTAGGGACCGACTAGGGACCGACTACGGACCGACTAGGGACCGACTAGGGACCGCCTACGGAACGACTACGGACCGACTAGGGACCGACTAGGGACCGACTAGGGACCAAGTACGGACCGACTACGGACCGACTAGAGACCGACTAGGGACCGACTATGGACCGACTAGGGACCGACTAAGGACCGACTAGGGACCGACTAGGGACCGACTACGGACCGACTAGGGACCGACTACGGACCGACTACGGACCGACTACGGACCGACTACGGACCGACTACGGACCGACAACGGACCGACTACGGACCGACTAGGGACTGAATACGGACCGACTAGATATATAGCTCGATTACCACTCACTCACTCACTGACTGACTGACTGACTGACTCATTGACATAATTGTTCTCCTAGAAAGAGACAGAAAACGATACAATAATGTATGGGAGATATGTTCGAAAGCGGGAGTCGAGTAGGGAAAAATTATGACATTTCAGAAAAACAAGATGGCGGCCGATGTGATTTTTGTAACTTTTTTGTTTTCCAACAGATTTCGTTAAAACTCGCAGGTTTTTAAGAAATTAGTAAATGATTATTAGAAAAAGTGGAAAAAATTAGAAAAACAAGATGGCGGCCGAGAATTAGATTTTTAAAATTTTTGATTTTTCGACCCCAAACCGCGGCACCACAGCTCCGAAACGGGGTAATTGAGGATAATATTTTTTTCTTGTTTCCGCTTACAACTATCCTGTATTTTGACAGAACGAGAGTGGTTTTTAAAAATTCAAGATGGCGGCTGTCGTGGCGGCCATTGGGTTTGAGGTACGAAAAAACCCAATTTTAAAATTCAAATTTCTCACAGTTGGCAACATCGGAACGTTTCGACTTCTATGAAGCGATTGTTTGCATTGACTCGAGGTATAAATTGGCGATAAAAAAAATACCCCACTTTTGGGGAAATTTCAAGATTTACCCCAAAAATTAAAAAATCGAAATACGGACTTTTTGCAAAATTTGAGTATGAGAAACCATGTGTTTTACTTATACAAATGACATTTGGGTATTTTTGTCATTGAGCACTGGCAACACTGGAATTTATCAAAGAAAAAGTGATTTTCGCGACTTGGTTTTTTTCAGGGGCAATGATTTCGCCTGGGTGCGAGCGAGATAAAAAATTAAAACGTCATCAGGAGCGGTATATCCTGTAGTTAATAGTAAAATTATAAAATTATGTGAATTGTTTATATAAAACGAGTTGGCGGCCATTTTGTATTGTTGTTGGGTGTTTTTGAAAATTTTGATCATGTTTTTGAGGCAGTTGGCAACATTTTAGAAAGTTGACATGTATGAATCGATTGTGTAACTCAACCGGCAGTATCGAAGTATGTACACAGTGTTGCCACATTTAGGGTAGTTTTTGAGATTTCCCCAAAAATTTCCTCCTGTAAAATTTTGTATGAAATTTTTTTTTTTTCACTAATGGTTTCAAAAAGAAGACAAAAATTTATTCCGAAAAAAATATGGAGAGAGCTGATGATTGAGGGTTTCGGAGACGGGTGAAGGGCACGCTGAAAGTATTGAAGATAGGTGGGGGGTGCTCGAGCAAATGTCATTCGAAACGTCGTCCAATTGGGAGTGAACTGAAAAAAAATTCAAAATGGTGAAAAAAAGATGGCCGCCATACAAATTTCATCGGTATCCATCTCGGAGGGTATAAAAGATGGAAGAGTGGTTTCTTAGCAAAAGTTGATCAAAATCCAAAGGTCTACTTGATGAATGGAAAAAAATTCAAAATGGCGGAATTCATTTTTTCATAGAAAATGTATGGTGAATATTGAATTGCCTTTGATGCGGTTCTTCAGAGAATTCTCACAGAAAAATATGGGAAGACATGATGATTGAGGGTTAGTAAGATGGTTGGGGAGCCCGGGAAGGGTATTGTGGATAGAAAAGGGCTGCTGAAACAAAAACAAGATGGCGGCCGACAAGATTTTTGTAACATTTTTGTTTTCCTACCGATTTCGTTAAAACTCGCAATTCTAGAAGAAATTAGGAAACGATTAATAGAAAAAGTAGAAAAAATTTAAAAAACAAGATGGCGGCTTAGCTGTAGTCTTTCAAATTTTCGATTTTTCGACCCCGAACCGCGGCGCCACAGCACCGAAACGGGTTAGTTGAGGATAATATTTTTTTCCTGTTTCCGTCTACAATTATCCTGTATTTTGACAGATCGGGAGTGGTTTTTAAATATTCAAGATGGCGGCTGTCGTGGCGGTCATTCAGTTTGAGGTACGAAAAAACGCAATTTTAAAATTCAAATTACTCACAGTTGACAACATCGGAGCGTTTTTACTTCTATGAAGCTATTGTATGTACAGACTTGAAGTATAGATTGGTGAAAAAAATACCCCATTTTTGGGGAAATTTCAAGATCTACCCCAAAAATTAAAAAAACGAAATACGAACTTTTTGCAAAATCCGAGTATGAGCAACTACGTTTTTACTTGTACAAACGAAATTTGGATATTTTTATCGCCAGGGGCAGGCAACACTGAAAAAGTGGTTTTCGCGATACGGTCTTTTTTCATGGGTGATCATTTCGCCTGTGTGCGAGCGATTATTCAACTTTCTAAAATAAATCTGTAAAATGAGTTGACGGCCATTTTGTATTTTATTTGTTTTGGAATTGATTTTGAACATGTTTTTGAGGCAGTTGGCAACATTTTGGAAAGTTGAAATGTATGAATCGACTGTGTAACTTAACCGGCAGTATCGATAAATGTAAACAGTGTTGCCACTTTCGGGGTAGTTTACAAGATTTTACCCAAAAATTTTCTACTGTAAAATTTTGTATGATTTTTTTTTTTTCACAAATGGTTTCACAAAAAAGACAAAAATTTATTCAGAAAAAAAATATGGATAGAGCTGATGATTGAGGAACTCGGAGACGGGTGAAGGGCACGCTTATGGCATTGAAGATAGGTGGGAGGTGCTCGAGCAAATGTCACTCGAAACGGCTTCCAATTGGCAGCGAGCTGGAAAAATATTCAAAACGGCGGAAAAAAGATGGCCGCCATACAAATTTCATCAGTGTCCATCTCAAAGGGTATAAGAGATGGAAGAGTGGTTTCTTATCAAAAGATGATCAGGACCTTCGGATCCTGATCACAAGAAAAAAAATTCAAAATGGAGGAATTTATTTCGGATTGACTAGGAACCGACTGGGGACCGACAAGGGACCGACTGCGGACCGACTAGAGACCGCCTACGGAACGACTACGGACCGACTAGGGACCGACTAGGGACCGACTAGGGACCGACTAGGGACCGACTAGGGACCGACTACGGACCGACTAGGGACCGACTAGGGACCGCCTACGGAACGACTACGGACCGACTAGGGACCGACTAGGGACTGACTAGGGACCGACTAGGGACCGACCAGGGACCGACTAGGGACCGACTAGGGACCGACTAGGGACCAACTACGGACCGACTACGGACCGACTAGAGACCGACTAGGGACCGACTATGGACCGACTAGGGACCGACTAAGGACCGACTAGGGACCGACTAGGGACCGACTACGGACCGACTAGGGACCGACTACGGACCGACTACGGACCGACTACGGACCGACTACGGACCGACAACGGACCGACTACGGACCGACTAGGGACCGACTAGGGACTGAATACGGACCGACTAGAGACCGACTAGGGACCGACTACGGAACGACTACGGACCGACTAGGGACCGACTAGGGACCGACTAGGTACCGACTAGGGACCGACTAGGGACCGCCTACGGAACGACTACGGACCGACTAGGGACCGACTAGGGACTGACTAGGGACCGACTAGGGACCGACCAGGGACCGACTAGGGACCGACTACGAACCGACTAGGGACCGACTAGGGACCGACTATGGACTGACTAGGAACCGACTAGGAATGACTAGGGACCGACTAGGGACCGACTAAGGACCGACTAGGGACCGACTATGGACCGACTAGGGACCGACTACGGACCGACTACTGACCGACTACGGACCGACTAGGGACCGACTACGGACTCACTACGGACCGACTAGGGACCGACTAGGGACCGACTACGGACTGACTATGGACCGACTAGGGACCGACTAGGGACCGACTAGGGACCAACTACGGACCGACTACGGACCGACTACGGACTGACTAGAGACCGACTAGGGACCGACTGTAGGTTGACGAGGAACCGACTAGGAACCGACTAGGGACCGACTAGGGACCGACTAAGGACCGACTAGGGACCGACTAGGGACCGACTAGGGACCGACTAGGGACCGACTACGGACCGACTAGGGACCGACTAGGGACCGCCTACGGAACGACTACGGACCGACTAGGGACCGACTAGGGACTGACTAGGGACCGACTAGGGACCGACCAGGGACCGACTAGGGACCGACTAGGGACCGACTAGGGACCGACTACGGACCGACTACGGACCGACTAGAGACCGACTAGGGACCGACTATGGACCGACTAGGGACCGACTAAGGACCGACTAGGGACCGACTAGGGACCGACTACGGACCGACTAGGGACCGACTACGGACCGACTACGGACCGACTACGGACCGACTACGGACCGACAACGGACCGACTACGGACCGACTAGAGACCGACTAGGGACTGACTACGGACCGACTAGAGACCGACTAGGGACCGACTACGGAACGACTACGGACCGACTAGGGACCGACTAGGGACCGACTAGGTACCGACTAGGGACCGACTAGGGACCGCCTACGGAACGACTACGGACCGACTAGGGACCGACTAGGGACTGACTAGGGACCGACTACGGACCGACTAGGGACCGACTAGGGACCGCCTACGGAACGACTACGGACCGACTAGGGACCGACTAGGGACTGACTAGGGACCGACTAGGGACCGACCAGGGACCGACTAGGGACCGACTAGGGACCGACTAGGGACCGACTACGGACCGACTACGGACCGACTATGGACCGACTAGGGACCGACTAGGGACCGACTAGGGACCAACTACGGACCGACTACGGACCGACTACGGACTGACTAGAGACCGACTAGGGACCGACTGTAGGTTGACGAGGAACCGACTAGGAACCGACTAGGGACCGACTAGGGACCGACTAAGGACCGACTAGGGACCGACTAGGGACCGACTAGGGACCGACTAGGGACCGACTAGGGACCGACTACGGACCGACTAGGGACCGACTAGGGACCGCCTACGGACCGACTACGGACCGACTAGGGACCGACTAGGGACTGACTAGGGACCGACTAGGGACCGACCAGGGACCGACTAGGGACCGACTAGGGACCGACTAGGGACCAACTACGGACCGACTACGGACCGACTAGAGACCGACTAGGGACCGACTATGGACCGACTAGGGACCGACTAAGGACCGACTAGGGACCGACTAGGGACCGACTACGGACCGACTAGGGACCGACTACGGACCGACTAGGGACCGACTAAGGACCGACTAGGGACCGACTAGGGACCGACTACGGACCGACTAGGGACCGACTACGGACCGACTACGGACCGACTACGGACCGACTACGGACCGACAACGGACCGACTACGGACCGACTAGGGACCGACTAGGGACCGACTACGGACTGACTATGGACCGACTAGGGACCGACTAGGGACCGACTAGGGACCAACTACGGACCGACTACGGACCGACTACGGACTGACTAGAGACCGACTAGGGACCGACTGTAGGTTGACGAGGAACCGACTAGGAACCGACTAGGGACCGACTAGGGACCGACTAAGGACCGACTAGGGACCGACTAGGGACCGACTAGGGACCGACTAGGGACCGACTACGGACCGACTAGGGACCGACTAGGGACCGCCTACGGAACGACTACGGACCGACTAGGGACCGACTAGGGACTGACTAGGGACCGACTAGGGACCGACCAGGGACCGACTAGGGACCGACTAGGGACCGACTAGGGACCGACTACGGACCGACTACGGACCGACTAGGGACCGACTAGGGACCGACTATGGACCGACTAGGGACCGACTAAGGACCGACTAGGGACCGACTAGGGACCGACTACGGACCGACTAGGGACCGACTACGGACCGACTACGGACCGACTACGGACCGACTACGGACCGACTACGGACCGACTACGGACCGACTAGGGACCGACTAGGGACTGAATACGGACCGACTAGAGACCGACTAGGGACCGACTACGGAACGACTACGGACCGACTAGGGACCGACTAGGGACCGACTAGGTACCGACTAGGGACCGACTAGGGACCGCCTACGGAACGACTACGGACCGACTAGGGACCGACTAGGGACTGACTAGGGACCGACTACGGACCGACTAGGGACCGACTAGGGACCGCCTACGGAACGACTACGGACCGACTAGGGACCGACTAGGGACTGACTAGGGACCGACTAGGGACCGACTAGGGACCGACTAGGGACCGACTAGGGACCGACTAGGGACCGACTACGGACCGACTACGGACCGACTATGGACCGACTAGGGACCGACTAGGGACCGACTAGGGACCAACTACGGACCGACTACGGACCGACTACGGACTGACTAGAGACCGACTAGGGACCGACTGTAGGTTGACGAGGAACCGACTAGGAACCGACTAGGGACCGACTAGGGACCGACTAGGGACCGACTAGGGACCGACTAGGGACCGACTAGGGACCGACTAGGGACCGACTAGGGACCGACTACGGACCGACTAGGGACCGACTAGGGACCGCCTACGGAACGACTACGGACCGACTAGGGACCGACTAGGGACTGACTAGGGACCGACTAGGGACCGACCAGGGACCGACTAGGGACCGACTAGGGACCGACTAGGGACCAACTACGGACCGACTACGGACCGACTAGAGACCGACTAGGGACCGACTATGGACCGACTAGGGACCGACTACGGACCGACTAGGGACCGACTAGGGACCGACTACGGACCGACTAGGGACCGACTACGGACCGACTACGGACCGACTACGGACCGACTACGGACCGACAACGGACCGACTACGGACCGACTAGGGACCGACTAGGGACTGAATACGGACCGACTAGAGACCGACTAGGGACCGACTACGGACCGACTACGGACCGACTAGGGACCGACTAGGGACCGACTAGGTACCGACTAGGGACCGACTAGGGACCGCCTACGGAACGACTACGGACCGACTAGGGACCGACTAGGGACTGACTAGGGACCGACTACGGACCGACTAGGGACCGACTAGGGACCGCCTACGGAACGACTACGGACCGACTAGGGACCGACTAGGGACTGACTAGGGACCGACTAGGGACCGACCAGGGACCGACTAGGGACCGACTAGGGACCGACTAGGGACCGACTACGGACCGACTACGGACCGACTAGAGACCGACTAGGGACCGACTATGGACCGACTAGGGACCGACTAAGGACCGACTAGGGACCGACTAGGGACCGACTACGGACCGACTAGGGACCGACTACGGACCGACTACGGACCGACTACGGACCGACTACGGACCGACAACGGACCGACTACGGACCGACTAGGGACCGACTAGGGACTGAATACGGACCGACTAGAGACCGACTAGGGACCGACTACGGAACGACTACGGACCGACTAGGGACCGACTAGGGACCGACTAGGTACCGACTAGGGACCGACTAGGGACCGCCTACGGAACGACTACGGACCGACTAGGGACCGACTAGGGACTGACTAGGGACCGACTAGGGACCGACCAGGGACCGACTAGGGACCGACTACGAACCGACTAGGGACCGACTAGGGACCGACTATGGACTGACTAGGAACCGACTAGGAATGACTAGGGACCGACTAGGGACCGACTAAGGACCGACTAGGGACCGACTATGGACCGACTAGGGACCGACTACGGACCGACTACTGACCGACTACGGACCGACTAGGGACCGACTACGGACTCACTACGGACCGACTAGGGACCGACTACGGACTGACTATGGACCGACTAGGGACCGACTAGGGACCGACTAGGGACCAACTACGGACCGACTACGGACTGACTAGAGACCGACTAGGGACCGACTGTAGGTTGACGAGGAACCGACTAGGAACCGACTAGGGACCGACTAGGGACCGACTAAGGACCGACTAGGGACCGACTACGGACCGACTAGGGACCGACTACGGACCGACTACGGACCGACTACGGACCGACTACGGACCAACAACGGATCGACTACGGACCGACTAGGGACCGACTAGGGACTGAATACGGACCGACTAGGGACCGACTACGGACCGACTACGGACCGACTACGGACCGACTGCGGACCGACTACGGACCGACTAGGGACCGACTACGGAGCGACTACGGACCGACTAGAGACCGCCTACGGAACGACTACGGACCGACTAGGGACCGACTAGGGACCGACTAGGGACCGACTAGAGACCGCCTACGGAACGACTACGGACCGACTAGGGACCGACTAGGGACCGACTAGGGACCGACTAGGGACCGACTAGGGACCGACTAGGGACCGACTAGGGACCAACTAGGGACCGACTAGGGACCGACTAGGGACCGACTAGGGACCGACTACGGACCGACTAGGGACCGACTAGGGACCGACTAGACACTGACTAGGGACCAACTACGGACCGATTAGGGACCGAGTAGGGACCGACTACGGACCGACTACGGACTGACTAGAGACCGACTAGGGACCGACTATGGACCGACTAGGAACCGACTAAGGACCGACTAGGGACCGCCTACGGAACGACTACGGACCGACTAGGGACCGACTAGGGACTGACTAGGGACCGACTAGGGACCGACCAGGGACCGACTAGGGACCGACTAGGAACCGACTAGGGACCGACTAGGGACCAACTACGGACCGACTACGGACCGACTAGGGACCGACTACGGACCAACAACGGACCGACTACGGACCGACTAGGGACTGAATACGGACCGACTAGAGACCGACTAAGGACCGACTAGGGACCGACTAGGGACCGACTACGGACCGACTACGGACTTACTACGGACCGACTACGGACCAACAACGGACCGACTACGGACCGACTACGGACCAACAACGGACCGACTACGGACCGACTAGGGGTAGGGACCGACTAGGGACTGAATACGGACCGACTAGGGACCGACTACGGACCGACTACGGACCGACTAGAGACTAACTACGGACCAACTACGGACCAACTAGAGACCGACTAGGGACCGACTAGGGACCGACTAGAGACCGACTAGGGACCGACTACGGACCGACTAGGGACCGACTACGGACCGACTATGGACCGACTAGGGACCGACTACGGACCCACTACGGACCGACTAGGGACCGACTACGGACCGACTAGGGACCGACTATGGACCGACTAGGGACCGACTAAGGACCGACTAGGGACCTACTAGGGACCGACTAAGGACCGACCAGGGACTTTTCGAGATTTCCCCAAAAATTTCCTTCTGTAAAATTTTATATGAATTTTTTTTTTACAAATGGTTTCACAGAGAAGACAAAATTCATTCGGAGAAAAAATATGGCGAGAGCTGATGATTGAGGATTTTGGAGACAAGTGAAGGATACAGAAGGGTACTGTGCAGCCCCATGTTGTTGGTACTCAAACTTCTTATCTTCGTCTTTATGCTCACGTGGTCAGATTTTTAAAAGCTTATATCTCCGAAACTATAGGGTGCAGCTCCATATTGTTGGTACTCAAATTTTCGCGATGTCTATATGCTCACATGGTCAGATTTTTAAAAGCTTATATCTCCAAAACTATAGCGTGCAGCCCCATGTTGTTGGTACGCAAAATTTTTATTTTCACGATGTCTGTATGCTTACGTGGTCAGATTTTTAAAAGCTTATATCTCCGAAACTATAGGGTGCAGCTCCATGTTGATGGTACTCAAACTTCTTATTTTCGCGATGTCTGTATGCTTACGTAGTCAGATTTTTAAAAGCTTATATCTCCGAAACTATAGGGTGCAGCCCCATGTTGTTGGTACTCAAATTTTCGCGATGTCTATATGCTCACATGGTCAGATTTTTAAAAGCTTATATCTCCAAAACTATAGCGTGCAGCCCCATGTTGTTGGTACGCAAAATTTTTATTTTCACGATGTCTGTGTGTTTACGTGGTCAGATTTTTAAAAGCTTATATCTACGGAACTATACGGTCGAGCCCCATGTTGTTGGTACTCAAACTTACTTTCGCAATGTCTAGATGTTCACGTGATCAGATTTTTAAAAGCATATATCTCCGAAACTATAGGGTGCAACCCCATGTTATTATTACTCAAACTTCTTATTTTTACGATGTCTATGTGCTGACGTGATCAAATTTTTAAATGCTTATATCTTCGAAATTATAGGGTGCAGCCCCATGTTGTTGGTGCTTAAACTTCTTATTTTTGCGATGGCTGTGTGATTACGTGCTGTTATATAATGTCGAACGTCCCCGCGAGCTGCTTTAGCAGCTCGCGCACCGAGCAACTAGTTATTATAATATATATAGCTCAATGACCACTGACTCACTCACTGACTGACTCATTGACATAATTGTTCTCCTAGAAAGAGACAGAAAACGATATAATCATGTATGGGAGATATGTTCGGGTACGGGGTATGAGTAGGGAAAAATTATGACATTTCATAAAAACAAGATGGCGGCCGACGTGATTTTTGTAACTTTTTTGTTTTCCAACCGATTTCATTACAACTCGCAAATATTTAAGAAATTAATAAACGATTAATAAAAAAAGTGGAAAAAATTGGAAAAACAAAAAGGCGGCCGAGATTTAGATTTTTAAAATTTTTGATTTTTCGACCCCAAACCGCGGCACCACAGCTCCGGAACGGGGTAATTGACGATAATATTTTTTTCCTGTTTCCGCCCAGAATTACCCTTAATTTTGATAGAACGAAAGTGGTTTTTAAAAATTCAAGATGGCGGCTGTCGTGGCAGCCATTCGGTTTGAGGTACGAAAAAACCCAATTTTAAAATTCAAATTTCTCACAGTTGGCAACATCGGAGCATTTTGACTTCTATGAAGCGATTGTTTGCATAAACTCGAGGTATAAATTGGTGATAAAAAAAATACCCCACTTTTGGGGAAATTTCAAGATTTACCCCAAAAATAAAAAAATCGAAATACGGACTTTTTGCAAAATCCGAGTATGAGCGACTACGTGTTTTACTTGTACAAATGACATTTGGATATTTTTGTTGTCGGGCACTGGCAACACTGGAATTTATCAAAGAAAAAGTGATTTTCGCGTGTTGGATGACCTCGAAGAATAACAACACGTAGACTGATTTTACAAGTTTATTCACCAATTTTTGTGGGACGATTGATTCCCTCTTTACAACTACCGTGCTTTATATATTCTCGTCATGGATAAAACTAAGCTATTTCATAACAATGTCATGATATTAGTTCATTCATTTAAATTCATCATTGGAACAACTTAATTATTTAAAATATAACCAAGCAAACTAAAATACTAGTTTGATAAACATTTTACGGAATTTCAACTATTATCGATCTTAATAATTATATTAAATTAAATTATTATACATTTTACGGTTACGCATTTGATTGAATGGTTGACTTAAGCATTAATACAATGTTATACATTTAATCAATATGTTTTCTTAATATAATATTTCATAAACTCTGTTAATTATCTATATTAGTGTACAATTCATTTACATTATTCATCATTATTTACCTAATCTCTAACATTCGGCCTTCCTGACAACTATAGTTTGTCCTCAAACTTAAATACATATAAAGAAGGCATTATTAATCGATAACTTGAATATCACATTCATTTAAAAACATTATAAGTTACATCATTGCGGTATGTGTATCAATCTAATTTCTAACATTCGGCCTTCCTGACAACTATAGTTTGTCCGCAAACTTAAATACATATAAAAAAAGGCATTATTAATCGATAACCAGAATATCGCATTCATTTAAAAACATTATAAGTTACATCATTGCGGTATGTGTATCAATTACATCATCATAGGTTTTAGTATCAATCATTCGATTTTAGAATAAACTAATCTTAATCTTAATGCATTTATCTCTTATGTAAAAATCATTTATCATGTCTCTTTTATCATTTAGATTAAACTAATCTTAATCTAAATTCATTTATCTCTGTAAAAATCATTTCTCATGTCTTTTTTATAATTTCTCATTTATATAGTTTCTCTTTTATCTTCTCTTTTAAGTAATTTATCATCTATACAGCTTATCGTCTATACAGCATATCGTCTATACAGTTTCGGTTTAAATAAATTTTCTGTCTCAAAAGAATATTATACAAATATATTCACTTAGAAGAGACAAAGGCAAACAGATTTTACAAAATTAAATTACTGCAATACGGAGCGTACTTGTACTTGACAAGAAAAGTAAAATAATTTGTAATAAAAGTGGGTAGGTTTCAAATACTTGGTACCATCCCAACAGAATCGATTCAAGCCGCGGCTATGTTACTGAATCGTCACGTCAATTCATAGATAGCTCATAACTAGATGTGACCCAATAAAGTAAATTCAATATTCTTAATTCGTAAAAAATATTATGTTTTAAGTATGTTTTAAGTTTCACAAAATAGTTTTTAAGCATTTAAAAAAAGATGAACACTTTTACATTCTTTTATATTTTTAGGCAGTTTATTATACATATATCTGAGCACTTTCAAACGTAATATTTCTCTTACCATAGTTAGTGTTACGTTTGAATGTATTTCTTTTGACAAAATTTTTCGTATTAAATATGTGCAAGTGTAATATTTGTTAGTATTTGTTATATTCAATAATTTTTTTTTCTTTATACATTTTTTTCTGTTGATGTTAAAAAAAATCATAATGAAATAGTACTTTTATTAATTTATTTTGAGCCGTTTAATTTAGCCGTGGTTTAGCCAGGCAGTTGTAGATTATGTAGCGGACTTGTGGTAGCCAACGGACTATGCTGTGGAGAGCTCCTGTTAAAGATACTAGCTTATTTTAGCAAGTTACATTGAAACCAGATATTAAGTAAATTAAGATCATTTTGGGCATCTTTAGTTAGGTTTTCAATTTTATTCCCATGATAAAATAAGGTGGTATCATCAGCATATAGTGATAATTCGTCTTTTAGTTCATGTTTTATTCATATTATGTATATAGATCAGAAACATTATGAATCGAAGTATCGAGGCTTGAGGAACTCCGTAAGTTATTAGTTTAGGACTGCTGATTATTTAAATAAGATTCAAAAATTTTATGAGCGTTACCAGTAATATCTATGTCCTTTAATTTATTAAGTATCTTGTGGCTAACCGTATCAAACGCTTATTTTTTTTAGATTTATGAATATTCCAAGAACAATTTTTCTATTCGTCTTTAAGTTTATTTTATTTTAGATACTAAGTCAACAGTTTGCTGATAACGTATTTAATTTTGCTCTAAATCCATATTGTTTTTGATACAGAAAATCAATGGAAATGAAGTAGGATTCAAGTCGATTAGAAATAATTTTATTTTTTTCAAAAATTTTTGATAATACAGGAAGTACTGAAATGGGACGATAATTGCTCGGGTCTGATTTTGTTCCAGAATTACAGATAGGCGTTACTTTAGCTATTTTTAGAGATGCAGGAAAAGTACCATTTTCTAAACAGGAATTTATACATCGAGTTAGTTCCTCAGCTATGGAGTTTTTGATGAACTTTATTACCTTCTAATGTTTATGCTATCGATACCTGAACTAGTGTTAGTATGTAAGTTATCTATTACTTAAATTATTTCTTTCATCTTTGTTAGTTTTAATTTATTAAGGCCGCTCTCTTCACGCGCTTCTCCATACAAACGTATTACGCCTATTATTCTAATATTTGTCGCAATAGGTCTAAAGTTAAGCCAGATATCAATTTATATCTCTATTATCTATGCCATAAAATAAAAATATTAGTAAAATTATATTTATTTTGAAAGTTATGACGCTCGAAAAATCACTATTTTTGGGCAAATTTTGGGGCAACTTCGTGCGTAAATAAACTATATAAGAAACTAGAAAACTGAAAAACGACTGAAGTCTTATCATAGGTTACTTCATAATAATTACAAATGTCCTTAGTTCATGTAAAAATCTGCCAAATTTTTGCTAAAATAGGCGAAATTCCAAACCTAGATTTGCATCTTTTTACTTTGCCGTTTTTCACTAAAAATCATGATATCTCAAGCAAAATTTATTTATTTAATTAATTTTTTATTAATTTATGTATATATTTTTAGTACTCTTCTTTACTGAAGACGTCTCGCTCTCTAAATGCAGAAATCACAGCTGTTTTAGACTCCACTCACCAACGATTTGTCGCTGCCATGGAGAGGGCTCTTAAGCCCACAGTTAGGATTATCGTTTATTTCATTTGTACGTATATAGTTTATCGTTTATTGTTCATATTGTTTATCGTTTTAAATCGTTTATTGTTTATGTCGTTTATTCATATATGTCTTTTATAGTTAATGTCAATTATCATTTATCATTTATCTTTAATTTCAATTATTATTTGTCATTTTAATGTCAAGTCAATTATCGTTTATGTTAATTTTCGTTTATGTCAATTATAATAAAAATCCACTTCACTACATAGTTATAAAACAAAGTCCCTTTCTCCGTCCCTATATCTCTATGTATGCTCAAATCTTTAAAACCACGCAACGGATCCTGATGCGGTTTTTTTTTTAATAACATCCATTAAATACTTAGTAGAGAAATACTGCCATTTATGAAGCTTCTAATGCGATGTCGCAAATAATTACATTTTTGCCGCTTACATTGCAAACGCAGGCTGAACCCCACGAGACCTATCAAAATAATGTACCAAGTATTGTACACATTGAAAAGGTCCACAGAAAACTTCACTATGGTATATGTCCATCTCTTATGGACATCCCACAATAAAAATTCCTTGTCATTTACTTTTTACGACAAATAATGGCTAATTTTCGAAGCGATTTCAATCAATACAACATTAATCCCTATCCAATTAAACACCTTAAGTACATTGTTCATCTAATACAGATTTATATGGCCCTTCACAGCACATGACTCAAATGAATATCTTCGAAGATATTACAGATCCACGATTCCTCCAAATTTCCTTTAATTATTATTGTTTCATTCTCTTATACAATTTTACATTTTATTAGACTTTCCAAACATTCCCTTTTTTCTTTACATCTCATGTCTGCCATTTCAATTCCTATCTAAAGCTCTTTTTTTCGAATTGTCAGATCAATAATCATAAAAATACCTTAATTCAACAAAAGGAGGTCATATTGCAATATTAAATTCACAACGAACCTAACACAACTACAGTTTATATCAATTGTCGTTTATATATTTTTTTTTATTATTTTATTTAAATTGATGTTTATATTTCGAACTATCACGGTCAATGAATGTACCAATCCAAGTTTGTATCTGATCTACAAGCCAATGTATTGCAATGACACTTCATATATCATTTTCTTATATCTTTATAAGGCCCTGAATAGACTTAACAGTTTCTTACTTTACCTATTTAGGAGCATTGAGCATCAAATATTATTCGGTTATAATGCTTCACCTGTCCTTTGGGATCTAAACATAGCAACCGCATTCAACAATGTGTTTAATATGTGAAATATTACAAAATGTTTCAAACTCAATGATGTAAAACCGTAGTAAAACCGTCAACACAAAGTCAGAGAAACTTCATTCAAAATTGATCTACTGTCACAACACTGGTTCTTTTGTATCATCAATTTATAAGTACATAAAAGTGAGGTAATGGTGATAATTACTTAAGACTTAAAATTAAAACAACGAGATTATCACCACCTCACAATATGGTTCAGTATAAATGATTTGAACTATTGGCTTATTTAGAAATATCTAAGTCCATGGCTTTTTTTGTCGTTAAAATAATATCCCTCACGCACTATCTTTATCATTAAACTAAGATTTTTCAATTAGTTTGCGTAATATGTAATATGTATGTGCGAAAATATAATTTTCAAATTTTCAAACTGTTGTCAAATATACATTGTGAAGCTATACATATATATTTCAATTCATTTAGGTAAAATCTCTATAAGTCTTGCCAATGTTACAGAAAAATAACTGTTAACAAATCCGAGTCTTTGCAGTAACTTCTAACTAACTTATAAAAACAATCACCTGTTTTATCGGAAATGTTACAAGCATTTAGCCATATAACCATTTTGTAATAATATTCATTACTTTCTAAATGAAAGGCTCGTTTTAAGATTACTCTGCTACTAACATAGTTCGATTATCGATTGTACTTTCATACCATTTTTAGTAGGACCTTTTTTTAATCTGAGAAGTGCAATATGGGACGTCTGTTGATCATTCTAACTATACGTCTTAGCACACTTACTAAACTCGTAAATCCAGAAACTTTAACATAACTATTCAACATACCAGACTTGCGCATTACGTGTGGAATCCTGGCTGTGTCGTTGACTGATAGGCCACTCCCGGCTGCATCACCGGCTGCGTCGATCTTGTAGGCAGCCGTGACTGTGATGAGGGCCGGTCAGTGCACTGTAAGCGCACTCACCCTCTGCAGCTTGTAGTCTCTCGTCAGGCCGTGGTGTGCAAAGATAAAATGGTTTATGGTTAGAATTTGAACTACTAAAAGTACTTGGAAATCGATTTAATGCGGGTAGATAAAAAATATTTATCATGGTAAATTAAGATTACGAATTATTATTGCATTATTATTAAAATAACTGCTTTTATCACAGACATATATAGGGTAGATCGGCGATTACCACTTTTTACTTCACGCGTGCCAAAAAAAACGGTTACGTGTGATAACAAATAACCTCCTTTTTTGAGATTTATTTCTAAACTTCTGTGTTTACAGTTAAAATAGTGCAAGATGACACTTGTACGGTTATTTTTATGCACTAAAACTATTAATTACATCGAAATATCTATGTGTAACGACTAACGAGTGTTATTTTGAAAACTTGTGTACAAGTGTAAATAAGTTTGGCACACGTTTCCATCGATAGTATATTTCTGTGTACTTTCATGATAAGTATCACAAGCACTTAGATTTTAAATCACTTTAGAATTTACACAAACACAGCAAAATAATACATAAATAAATGAATAAATCACTTGTTACCTGCGTTCAGCGTATCCCGCTTCTGATTGTTGGATGACCTCGAAGAATAACAACACGTAGACTGATTTTACAAGTTTATTCACCAATTTTTGTGGGACGATTGATTCCCTCTTTACAACTACCGTGCTTTATATATTCTCGTCATGGATAAAACTAAGCTATTTCATAACAATGTCATGATATTAGTTCATTCATTAAAATTCATCATTGGAACAACTTAATTATTTAAAATATAACCAAGCAAACTAAAATACTAGTTTGATAAACATTTTACGGAATTTCAACTATTATCGATCTTAATAATTATATTAAATTAAATTATTATACATTTTACGGTTACGCATTTGATTGAATGGTTGACTTAAGCATTAATACAATGTTATACATTCAATCAATATGTTTTCTTAATATAATATTTCATAAACTCTGTTAATTATCTATATTAGTGTACAATTCATTTACATTATTCATCATTATTTACCTAATCTCTAACACGCGACATGGTCCTTTTTCAGGGGCATTAATTTCGCCTGGGTATGAGTGAGATGGAACATCTAAACGTCATCAGGAGCGGTATATCTTGTAGTTAATGGTAAAATTAAAAAACTTTCTATAATGTATCTGTCAAACGAGTTGGCGGCCATTTTGTATTGTTGTTGGGTGTTTTTGAAAATTTTAATCATGTTTTTGAGGCAGTTGGCAACATTTTAGAAAGTTGACATGTATGAATCGATTATGTAACTCAACCGGCAGTATCGAGGTATGTACACAGTGTTGCCACATTTAGGGTAGTTTTTGAGATTTCCCCAAAAATTTCCTCCTGAAAAATTTTGTATGAAATTTTTTTTTTTCACTAATGGTTTCATAAAGAAGACAAAAATTTATTCCGAAAAAAATATGGAGAGAGCTGATGATTGAGGGTTTCGGAGACGGGTGAAGGGCACGCTGAAGGTATTGAAGATAGGTGGGGGGTGCTCGAGCAAATGTCATTCGAAACGTCGTCCAATTGGGAGTGAACTGAAAAAAAATTCAAAATGGCGAAAAAAAGATGGCCGCCATACAAATTTCATCAGTATCCATCTCGGAGGGTATAAAAGATGGAAGAGTGGTTTCTTAGCAAAAGATGATCAAAATCCGAAGGTCTACTTGATGAATGGAAAAAAAATTCAAAATGGCGGAATTCATTTTTTCATAGAAAATGTATGGTGAATATTGAATTGCCTTTAATGCGGTTCTTCAGAGAATTCTCACAGAAAAATATGGGAAGACATGATGATTGAGGGTTAGTAAGATGGTTGGGGAACCCGGGAAGTGTATTGTAGATAGAAAAGGGCTGCTCAAACAAAAACAAGATGGCGGCTGACGTGATTTTTGTAACTTTTTTGTTTTCCTACCGATTTCATTAAAACTTGCAATTCTAGAAGAAATTAGGAAACGATTAATAGAAAAAGTAGAAAAAATTTAAAAAACAAGATGGCGGCTTACGTGATTTTTGTAACATTTTTGTTTTCCTACCGATTTCGTTCAAACTCGCAATTCTAGAAGAAATTAGGAAACGATTAATAGAAAAAGTAGAAAAAATTTAAAAAACAAGATGGCGGCTTAGCTGTAGTCTTTCAAATTTTCGATTTTTCGACCCCGAACCGCGGCGCCACAGCACCGAAACGGGTTGGTTGAGGATAATATTTTTTTCGTGTTTCCGTCTACAATTATCCTGTATTTTGACAGATCGGGACTGGTTTTTAAATATTCAAGATGGCGGCTGTCGTGGCGGCCATTCAGTTTGAGGTACGAAAAAACGCAATTTTAAAATTCAAATTACAGTTGACAACATCGGAGCGTTTCTACTTCTATGAAGCTATTGTATGTACAGTACAGTACTTGAAGTATAGATTGGTGAAAAAAATACCCCATTTTTGGGGAAATTTCAAGATCTACCCCAAAAATTAAAAAATCGAAATACGAACTTTTTGCAAAATCCGAGTATGAGCAACTACATTTTTTACCTGTACAAACGAAATTTGGATATTTTTATCGCCAGGGACAGGCAACACTGAAATTTATCAAAGAAAATGTTGTTTTCGCGATACGGTCTTTTTTCAGGGGTGATCATTTCGCCAGTGTGCGAGCGAGATGAAAACTTGAAACGTCATCAGGAGCGGTATCTCCTGTATTTAATGGAAAAATTATTCAACTTTCTAAAATAAATCAGTAAAATGAGTTAACGGCCATTTTGTATTTTATTTGTTTTGGAATTGATTTTGAACATGTTTTTGAGGCAGTTGGCAACATTTTGGAAAGTTGAAATGTATGAATCGACTGTGTAACTTAACCGGCAGTATCGATAAATGTAAACAGTGTTGCCACCTTCGGGGTAGTTTACGAGATTTTCCCCAAAAATTTTCTCCTGTAAAATTTTGTATGAAATTTTTTTTTTCACAAATGGTTTCACAAAAAAGACAAAAATTTATTCAGAAAAAAAATATGGATAGAGCTGATGATTGAGGAAATCGGAGACGGGTGAAGGGCACGCTTAAGGTATTGAAGATAGGTGGGAGGTGCTCGAGCAAATGTCACTCGAAACGGCTTCCAAGTGAGCTGGAAAAATATTCAAAATGGCGGAAAAAAGATGGCCGCCATTCAAATTTCATCAGTGTCCATCTCAAAGGGTATAAAAGATGGTTTCTTATCAAAAGATGATCAGGACCTTCGGATCCTGTACACTAGAAAAAAAAAAATCAAAATGGAGGAATTTATTTCGGACCGACTAGGGACCGACTACGGACCGACTAGAGGCCGACTACGGACCGTCTACGGACCGACTACGGACTGAATACAGACCGACTACGGACCGACTATGGACCGACTACGGACCGACTAGAGACCGACTAGGGACCAACTATGGACCGACTAGGGACCGACTAAGGACCGACTACGGACCGACTAGAGACCGACTACGGACCAACTACGGACCGACTAGGGTAGACCGACTAGGGACCGACTACGGACCGATTATGGATCGACTACGGACCGATTATGGATCGACTACGGACCAACTAGGGACCGACTACGGACCGACTACAGACCGACTAGAGACCGACTACGGACCGACTACGGACCGACTACGGACCGACTACGGACCGACTACGGACCGACTACGGACCGACTAGAGACTGACTAGGGACCGACTAGAGACTGACTAGGGACCGACTATGGACCGACTAGGGACCGACTAGGGACCAACTAGGGACCGACTAGAGACCGACTAGGGACTAACTACGGACCGACTAGGGACCGACTAGGGACCGACTACGGACCGACTAGAGACCGACTACGGACTGACTACGGACCGACTGGGGACCGACTAGGGACCGACTACGGACCGACTAGGGACCGACTACGCACTGACTACGGACCGACTAGGGACCGACTAGCGACCGACTAGGGACCGACTAGGGACCGACTAGAGACCGACTAGAGACCGACTAGGGACCGACTAGGGACCGACTACGGACTCACTACGGACCGACTAGAGACCGACTAGGGACCGACTACGGACCGACTAGAGACCGACTAGGGACCGACTAGGAACCGACTACGGACCGACTAGAGACCGACTAGGGACTGACTAGGGACTGACTAGGGACCGACTACGGACCGACTAGGGACCGACTAGGGACCAACTACGGACTGACTATGGACCGACTACGGCCCGACTAGGGACCGACTACGGACCGACTATGGACCGACTAGGGACCGACTAGGGACCAACTAGGGACCGACTAGGGACTAACTACGGACCGACTAGGGACCGACTAGGGACCGACTAGGGACCGACTACGGACCGACTAGAGACCGACTAGGAACCGACTAGGAACCGACTATGGACCGACTAGGGACCGACTACGGACCGACTAAGGACCGACTAGGGACCGACTACGGACCGACTACGGACCGACTACGGACCGACTACGGACTGACTACGGACCGACTACGGACTGACTACGGACCGACTAGGGACCGACTAGGGACCGACTACGGACCGACTAGGGACTGACTACGCACTGACTATGGACCGACTACGGACCGACTAGGGACCGACTAGCGACCGACTAGGGACCGACTAGGGACCGATTAGAGACCGACTAGGGACCGACTAGGGACCGACTACGGACTGACTACGGACCGACTAGAGACCGACTAGGGACCGACTACGGACCGACTAGAGACCGACTAGGGACCGACTAGGAACCGACTACGGACCGACTAGAGACCGACTAGGGACTGACTAGGGACTGACTAGGGACCGACTACGGACCGACTAGGGACCGACTAGGGACCGACTAGGGACCAACTACGGACTGACTATGGACCGACTACGGCCCGACTAGGGACAACTGACTCATTGACATAATTGTTCTCCTAGAAAGAGACAGAAAACGATACAATAATGTATGGGAGATATGTTCAGGTGCGGGAGTCGAGTAGGGAAAAATTATGACATTTCAGAAAAACAAGATGGCGGCCGACGTAAGTTTTGTAACTTTTTTGTTTTTCAACCGATTTCGTTAAAACTCACAGGTTTTTAAGAAATTAGTAAATGAATATTAGAAAAAGTGGAAAAAATTGGAAAAACAAGATGGCGGCCGAGATTTAGATTTATAAAATTTTTGATTTTTCGACCCCAAACCGCGGCACCACAGCTCCGAAACGGGGTAATTGAGGATAATATTTTTTTGTTGTTTCCGCTTACAACTATCCTGTATTTTAACAGAACGGGAGTGGTTTTTAAAAAATCAAGATGGCGGCTGTTGTGACGGCCATTTGGTTTGAGGTACGAAAAAACGCAATTTTAAAATTAAATTTTCTCACAGTTGGCAACATCGGAGCGTTTCGACTTCTATGAAGCGATTGTTTGCATATACTCGAGGTTTAAATTGGTGATAAAAAAAATACCCCACTTTTGGGGAAATTTCAAGATTTACCCCAAAAATTAAAAAATCGAAATACGGATTTTTTGCGAAATGCGAGTATGAGCGACTACATGTTTTGCTTGTACAAATGACATTTGGGTATTTTTGTCGTCGGGGACTGGCAACACTGGAATTTATCAAAGAAAAAGTGATTTTCGCGACATGGTCTTTTTTCAGGGGCAATCATTTCGCCTGGGTGCGAGTGAGATGGAACATGTAAACGTCATCGGGAGCGGTATATCCTGTACTTATTGAAAAAATTATAAAACTATGTGAATTGTTTCTATAAAACGAGTTGGCGGCCATTTTGTATTGTTGTTGGGCGTTTTTGAAAATTTTGATCATGTTTTTGAGGCAGTTGGCAACATTTTAGAAAGTTGACATGTATGAATCGATTGTGTATCTCAACCGGCAGTATCGAAGAATGTACACAGTGTTGCCACATTTAGGGTAGTTTTTGAGATTTCCCCGAAAATCTCCTCCTGTAAAATTTTGTATGAAAATTTTTTTTTCACTGATGGTTTCACAAAGACAAAAATTTATTCCGAAAAAAATATGGAGAGAGCTGATGATTGAGGGTTTCGGAGACGGGTGAAGGGCACGCTGAAAGTATTGAAGATAGGTGGGGGGTGCTCGAGCAAATGTCATTCGAAACGTCGTCCAATTTGGAGCGAACTGAAAAAAAAATCAAAATGGCGAAAAAAAGATGGCCGCCATACAAATTTCATCGGTATCCATCTCGGAGGGTATAAAAGATGGAAGAGTGGTTTCTTAGCAAAAGATGATCAAAATCCGAAGGTCTACTTGATGAATGGAAAAAAAATTCAAAATGGCGGAATTCATTTTTTCATAGAAAATGTATGGTGAATATTGAATTGCCTTTGATGCGGTTCTTCAGAGACTTCTCACAGAAAAATATGGGAAGACATGATGATTGAGGGTTAGTAAGACGGTTGGGGAGCCCGGGAAGGGTATTGTAGATAGAAAAGGGCTGCTCAAACAAAAACAAGATGGCGGCCGACGTGATTTTTGTAACATTTTTGTTTTCCTACCGATTTCGTTAAAACTCGCAATTCTAGAAGAAATTAGGAAACGACTAATAGAAAAAGTAGAAAAAATTTAAAAAACAAGATGGCGGCTTAGCTGTAGTTTTTCAAATTTTTGATTTTTCGACCCCGAACCGCGGCGCCACAGCACTGAAACGGATTAGTTGAGGATAATATTTTTTTCCTGTTTCCGTCTACAATTATCCTGTATTTTGACAGATTGGGAGTGGTTTTTAATAATTCAAGATGGCGGCTGTCGTGGCGGCCATTCAGTTTGAGGTACGAAAAAACGCAATTTTAAAATTCAAATTTCTCACAGTTGACAACATCGGAGCGTTTCTACTTCTATGAAGCTATTGTATGTACAGACTTGAAGTATAGATTGGTGAAAAAAATACCCCGTTTTTGGGGAAATTTCAAGATCTACCCCAAAAATAAAAAAATCGAAATATGAACTTTTTGCAAAATCCGAGTATGAGCAACTACGTTTTTTACTTGTACAAACGAAATTTAGATATTTTTATCGTCGGAGACTGGCAACACTGGAATTTATCAAAGAAAAAGTGATTTTCGCGACATGGCCTTTTTTCAGGGGAGATATAGTCGGGTGCGGGGTATGAGTAGGGAAAAATTATGACATTTCAGAAAAACAAAATGGCGGCTGTCGTGGCGGCCATTCGGTTTGAGGTACGAAAAAATGCAATTTTAAAATTCAAATTTCTCACAGTTGACAACATCGGAGCGTTTCTACTTCTAAGAAGCTATTGTATGTACAGACTTGAAGTATAGATTGGTTAAAAAAATACCCCATTTTTGGGGAAATTTCAAGATCTACCCCATATATTAAAAATTTGAAATACGAACTTTTACAAACGAAATTTGGATATTTTTATCGCCAGGGACAGGCAAAACTGAAATTTATCAAAGAAAAAGTGGTTTTCGCGATACGGACTTTTTTCAGGGGTGATCATTTCGCCTGTTTGAGCGAGATGAAAACTTGAAACTTCAGAAGGAGCGGTATCTCCTGTATTTAATGAAAAAATTATTCAACTTTCTAAAATAAATCTGTAAAATGAGTTGACGGTCATTTTGTATTTTATTTGTTTTGGAATTGATTTTGAACATGTTTTTGAGGCAGTTGGCAACATTTTGGAAAGTTGAAATGTATGAATCGACTGTGTAACTTAACCGGCAGTATAGATAAATGTAAACAGTGTTGCCACCTTCGGGGTAGTGTACGAGATTTTCCCCAAAAATTTCCTCCTGTACAATTTTGTATGAATTTTTTTTTTCACAAATGGTTTCACAAAGAAAACAAAAATTTATTCAGAAAAAAATATGGATAGAGCTGATGATTGAGGAACTCGGAGACGTGTGAAGGCTACGCTGAAGGTATTGAAGATAGGTGGGAGGTGTTCGAGCAAATGTCACTCGAAACGGCATCCAATTGGCAGTGAGCTGGAAAAATATTCAAAATGGCGAAAAAAGATGGCCGCCATACAAATTTGGTAATCAAACTTCTTATTTTCGCGATGTGTATAGGCTCACGTGGTCAGATTTTTAAAAGCTCACATCTCGGAAACCAAAGGGTGCAGCCCCATGTTGTTGGTACTCAAACTTTTAATTTTCGCAATGTCTATGTGCTCAAGTGATCAGAGTTTTAAAAGCTTATATGTACGAAACCATAGGGTGCAGCCCCATGTTGTTGGTAATCAAACTTCTTATTTTCGCGATGTCTGTGTGCTTATGTGGTCAGATTTTTAGAAGCTTATATATACGAAACTATAGGGTGCAGCCCCACGTTACTCGTACTCAAACTTCTTATTTTCACGATGTCTATATGCTCACGTGGTCAGATTTTTAAAAGCTTATATCTCCGAAACTATAGGGTGTAGCCCCATGTTGTTGGTACGCAAGATTCTTATTTTCACGATGTCCGTGTGCTTACGTGGTCAGATTTTTAAAAGTTTATATTTCCTGAACTATAGGTTGCAACCCCATGTAATTGGTACTCGAACTTCTTATTTTTGCGAAGTCTGTTTGCTTACGTCTTAGATTTTAAAAGCTTATATCTCCGAAACTATAGGGTTCAGCCCTATGTTGTTGGTAGTCAAACTTCTTATTTTCGCGATGTCTATGTGCTCACATAATCAAATTTTTAAAAGCTTATATCTCCGAAACTATAGGGTGCAGCCCCATGTTGTTAGTACTCAAAATTCTTATTTTCGCGATGTCTGTGTGCTTACGTGGTCAGATTTTTAAAAGCTTATATCTCCGAAACTATAGGGTGGAGGTCCATGTTTTTGGTACTCAAACTTATGTATGGCGAATATTGGCTATGCAAGGCTTTGGTGCGGTTCTTTGGAGAACTTTCAAGTAAAGTATGGGCAGACATGATGCTTGAGAGTTTGGAAGATGAGTATCAAATGTCGAAAGCCCCCCCGCGAGCTGCTTTAGCAGCTCGCGCACCGAGCAACTAGTTATACTATATATAGCTCAATTACCACTCACTCACTCACTCACTCATTGACATAATTGTTCTCCTAGAAAGAGACAGAAAACGATATAATCATGTATGGGAGATGTGTTCGGATGGGGGATTCGAGTAGGGAAAAATTATGACATTTCAGAAAAACAAGATGGCGGCTGACGTGATTTATGTAACTTTTTTGTTTTTCAACCGATTTCGTTAAAACTCGCAGGTATTGAAGAAATTAGTAAACGATTAATAGAAAAAGTAGAAAAAATTGTAAAAACAAGATGGCGGCCGAGATTTAGATTTTTAAAATTTTTGATTTTTCGACCCCAAACCGCGGCACCACAGCTCCGAAACGGGGTAATTGACGATAATATTTTTTTCCTGTATTCGCCCACAATTACCCTTAATTTTGACAGAACGAGAGTGGTTTTTAAAAATTCAAAATGGCGGCTGTCGTGGCGGTCATTCGGTTTGAGGTACGAAAAAACGCAATTTTAAAATTCAAATTTCTCACAGTTGGCAACATCGGAGCGTTTCAACTTCTATGAAGCGATTGTATGTATAAATTCGAGGTATAAATTGGTGGTAAAAAAAATACCCCACTTTTGGGGAAATTTCAAGATTTACCCCAAAAATTAAAAAATCGAAATACGGACTTTTTGCAAAATTTGAGTATGAGCAACCATGTGTTTTACTTATACAAATGACATTTGGGTATTTTTGTCATTAAGCACTGGCAACACTGGAATTTATCAAAGAAAAAGAGATTTTCGCGACTTGGTTTTTTTCAGGGGCAATCATTTCGCCTGGGTGCGAGCGAGATAAAAAATTAAAACGTCATCAGGAGCGGTATATCCTGTAGTTAATGGTAAAATTATATAACTATGTGAATTATTTCTATAAAAGGAGTTGGCGGCCATTTTGAATTGTTGTTGGGTGTTTTTGAAAATTTTGATCATGTTTTTGAGGCAATTGGCAACATTTTAGAAAGTTGATATGTATGAATCGATTGTGCAACTCAACCGGCAGTATCGAAGTATGTACACAGTGTTGCCACATTTAGGGTAGTTTTTGAGATTTCCCCAAAAATTTCCTCCTGTAAAATTTTGTATGAAAAATTTTTTTTTCACTAATGGTTTCACAAAGAAGACAAAAATTTATTCCGAAAAAAATATGGAGAGAGCTGATGATTGAGGGTTTCGGAGACGGGTGAAGGGCACGCTGAAAGTATTCAAGATAGGCGGGGGGTGCTCGAGCAAATGTCATTCGGAACGTCGTCCAATTGGGAGTGAGCTGAAAAAAAATTCAAAATGGCGAAAAAAAGATGGCCGCCATACAAATTTCATCGGTATCCATCTCGGAGGGTATAAAAGATGGAAGAGTGGTTTCTTAGCAAAAGATGATCAAAATCCGAAGGTCTACTTGATGAATGGAAAAAAAATTCAAAATGGCGGAGTTTATTTTTTCATAGAAAATGTATGGTGAATATTGAATTGCCTTTGATGCGGTTCTTCAGAGAATTCTCACAGAAAAATATGGGAAGACATGATGATTGAGGGTTAGTAAGATGGTTGGGGAGCTCGGGAAGGATATTGTAGATAGAAAAGGGCTGCTCAAACAAAAACAAGATGGCGGCCGACGTGATTTCTGTAACTTTTTTGTTTTCCTACCGATTTCTTTAAAACTCGCAATTCTAGAAGAAATTAGGAAACGATTAATAGAAAAAGTAGAAAAAATTTAAAAAACAAGATGGCGGCTTAGCTGTAGTCTTTCAAATTTTCGATTTTTCAACCCCGAACCGCGGCGCCACAGCACCGAAATGGGTTAGTTGAGGATAATATTTTTTTCTGTCTACAATTATCCTGTATTTTGACAGATCGGGAGTGGTTTTTAAATATTCAAGATGGCGGCTGTCGTGGCGGCCATTCAGTTTGAGGTACGAAAAAACGCAATTTAAAAATTCAAATTACTCACAGTTGACAACATCGGAGCGTTTCTACTTCTATCAAGCTATTGTATATACAGACTTGAAGTATA
The DNA here is from genome assembly GCA_920104075.1 of Melanargia galathea. Taxonomy (NCBI): domain Eukaryota; kingdom Metazoa; phylum Arthropoda; class Insecta; order Lepidoptera; family Nymphalidae; genus Melanargia; species Melanargia galathea. The sequence continues at coordinate 1,196,253 of CAKKTA010000001.1, forward strand.
TATTGGTGAAAAAAATACCCCATTTTTGGGGAAATTTCAAGATCTACCCCAAAAATAAAAAAATCGAAATACGAACTTTTTGCAAAATTCGAGTATGAGCAACTACATTTTTTACCTGTACAAACGAAATTTGGATATTTTTATCGCCAGGGACAGGCAACACTGAAATTTATCAAAGAAAAAGTTGTTTTCGCGATACGGTGTTTTTTCAGGGGTGATCATTTCGCCTAGACCGACTAGGGACCGACTAGAGACCGACTAGGGACCGACTAGGGAACGACTACGGATCGACTACGGACCGACTAGGGACCGACTACGGACCAACTAGAGACCGACTAGGGACCGACTACGGACCGACTAGAGACCGACTAGGGACCGACTACGGACTGACTACGGACCGAATAGATACCGACTAGGAACCGACTACGGACCGACTAGAGACCGACTAGGGACCGACTAGGGAACGACTACGGACCGACTACGGACCGACTACGGACCGACTAGAGACCGACTAGGGACCGACTAGAAACGACTAGGGACTGACTACGGACCGACTACGGACCGACTAGAAACCGACTAGGGACTGACTACGGAACAACTAGAGACCGACTAGGGACCGACTAGAGACCGACTAGGGACCGACTAGGGAACGACTACGGACCGACTACGGACCGACTACGGACCAACTTGAGACCGACTAGGGACCGACTAGGGAACGACTAGGGACTGACTACGGACCGACTAGAAACCGACTAGGGACTGACTACGGACCAACTAGAGACCGACTAGGGACCGACTACGGACCGACTAGAGACCGACTAGGGACCGACTACGGACCCACTATGGACCGACTAGGGACCGACTACGGACCGACTACGGACCGACTACGGACCGACTAGAGACCGACTACGGACCAACAACGGACCGACTATGGACCCCGACTAGAGACCGACTACGGACCAACAACGGACCGACTATGGACCGACTAGGGACGGACTAGGGACCGACTACGGACCGACTAGGGACGGACTAGGGACCGACTAAGGACCGACTAGAGACCGACTAGGGACCGACTAGGGACCGACTACGGACCGACTAGGGACCGACTACGGACCGACTAGGGACGGACTAGGGACCGACTACGGACCGACTAGGGACGGACTAGGGACCGACTAAGGACCGACTAGAGACCGACTAGGGACCGACTACGGACCGACTAGGGACCGACTACGGACCGACTAGAGATCGACTAGGGACCGACTAGGGACCGACTACGGACCGACTACGGACTGACTACGGACCGACTAGACCGACTAGGGACCGACTACGGATCAACTAGGAGACCGACTAGGGACCGACTACGGACCGACTACGGACCGACTAGAGACCGACTACGGACCAACAACGGACCGACTACGGACCGACTAGGGACGGACTAGAGACCGACTAGGGACCGACTACGGACCTACTAGGGACCGACTACGGACCGACTAGGGACGGACTAGGGACCGACTACGGACCGACTAGGGACCGACTAGGGACCGACTACGGACCGACTACGGACCGACTAGAGACCGACTAGGGACCGACTGCGGACCGACTAGGGACCGAGTACGGACCGACTAGGGACAGACTAGGGACCGACTACGGACCAACTAGAGACATACCAGGGAGCGACTAGGGACCGACTACGGACCGACTAGAGACCGAATAGGGACCGACTACGGACCGACTAGGGACCGACTATGGACCGACTAGGGACCAACTACGGACCGACTAGGGACAGACTAGGGACCGACTACGGACCGACTAGAGACCGACTACGGACCGACTACGGACCGACTAGGGACCGACTATGGACCGACTAGGGACCAACTACGGACCGACTAGGGACAGACTAGGGACCGACTACGGACCGACTAGAGACCGACTACGGACCGACTACGGACCGACTAGGGACCGAGTTTGGACCGACTAGGGACTGACTACGGACCGACTCCTAGACCGACTACGGACTGACTAGGGACCGACTAGGGACCGACTACGGACCCACTATGGACCAACAACGGACCGACTACGGACCGACTAGGGACAGACTAGGGACCGACTAAGGACCGACTACGGACCGACGAGACCGACTAGGGACCGACTACGGACCGACTAGGGACCGACTACGGACCGACTAGAGATCGACTAGGGACCGACTAGGGACCGACTATGGACCGACTACGGATCAACTAGACCGACTAGGGACCGACTACGGACCAACTAGGAGACCGACTAGGGACCGACTAGGGACCGACTAGAGACCGACTAGGGACCGACTACGGACCGACTAGAGACCGACTAGGGACCGAGTACGGACCGACTAGGGATAGACTAGGGACCGACTACGGACCGACTAGAGACATACCAGGGACCGACTAGAGACATACCAGGGACCGACTATGACTGACTACGGACCGACTACGGACCGACTAGAGACCGACTAGGGACCGACTACGGACCAACTAGAGACCAACTAGGGTCCGACTAGGGACCGACTACGGACCGACTAGAGACCGACTAGGGACCGACTAAGGACCGACTACGGACCGACTAGAGACCGACTAGGGACTGACTACGGACCGACTAGGGACCGACTACGGACCGACTAGGGACCGACTACGGACCAACTACGGACCGACTAGAGACCGACTACGGACCGACTACGGACCGAGTTAGGTAGACCGACTAGGGACCGACTACGGACCGACTAGGGACCGACTAAGGTCCGACTAGGGACCGACTACGGACTGACTACGGACTGACTACGGACCGACTACGGACCGACTAGAGACCAACTAGGGACCGACTAGGGACCGACTAGGGACCGACTACGCACCGACTAGAGACCGACTAGGGACCGACTACTGACCAACTAGAGACCGACTAGGGACCGACTAGGGACCGACTAGAGACCGACTAGGGACCGACTACGGACCGACTACGGACCGACTATAGACCGACTAGGGACCGACTACGGATCGACGAGGGACCGACTAGGGACCAACTACGGACCGACTAGAGACCGACTAGGGACCGACTACGGATCGACGAGGGACCGACTAGGGACCAACTACGGACCAACTAGGGACCGACTACGGACCGACTAGAGACCGACTACGGACCGACTAGAGACCGACTACGGACCGACTTACGTAGACCGACTAGGGGCCGACTACGGACCGACTAGGGACCGACTACGGACCGACTATTTACCGACTATGGACCGACTAGGGACCGACTAGAGACCGACTAGGGACCGACTAGGGACCGACTAGCGACCGACTAGGGACCAACTAAAGACCGACCGGGGACTTTTCGAGATTTCCCCAAAAATTTCCTACTGTAAAATTTGATATGAATTTTTTTTTAATAATAATAATATAATAATAAATTTCTTTATTGAGGTAACAGAGACCCATATTTGTTAGTATACAAGGCTTAGAAACTATGTTAGTATATTACAATTTAATAATAAGTATAATAAAATAATAAAATTTGCTTTCATTCATAAATAATTATAATTCAGACATTTCATTCAAGTTCCTGTTCGGACAAGAACCCGAATGAATTGCTGCAATATAGGCGAGTCCAGTTTTCCCGCTATCATATTCAGGATACTGTTTGAACTCGAACGCAGCCTTGCCAGGACGGATGACGTCCTTTTCCTTATGATGGCAAAGAAATCATCCGTTCGTGTTTCAGCAAACATGCCTGACGCCGAACAAAACCGCGGCAAGCCCAACAGTATCCTGAAACTATTGTTGTATTGCACCCTCAGCGTGTCGAATGCCTTTTGAGTGTAGTTGGTCCACAGGCCCCCCGTGTAGAAGGTTTGACAGTAGGCTTTAAATAGTGTAATTTTTGCTTCCTTGCTACATCGGGCGAACCTGCGGGCCAACATATTACACCTCACAGCTAAGGCTCTTCGTTCTCGTTCTATGTCTACCTGATCCTTAAGGTCCTCCGTAACATAGTGACCTAGATATTTGTACTGAGTGACTCGTTTGAGTAGAGTCCCATTAAGTGCGACACTAGGCTCGTACTGCACTTGTTTACGGGGGGCCTTAAAGATCAGGTATTCACTTTTGGCCACGTTATATACTAGCCCATGTCTAGCAGCGTACTTTTCACATGACTGAAGCAACTCTCTGATCGAGCCGGCCGTGGGACCCAACAACACCATGTCGTCAGCATAACTTAGATTATTAACGCAGACGCCGTCTATCCAGCATCCGACGGGCTTTTTGCTGAGTTCCACGATCAGCCCGTTCACGTACAGGTTGAAGAGCTGAGGCGAGGTCAACCCCCCCTGCCTCACCCCGCACTCCAACCCGTACGGCTCAGAGAGCTCCCTTCCCCACCGCACACTGTTTAACTGGTTTGCGTACCAAAATCGCATAATACTAAGCAACTCCGGTTGTACGCCAGCTCGTTCCATCTTTTCCCATAGCACATCGTACGAAACTAAATCGAAAGCCTTGGAAAGATCAAGGAAGCAGGCGTACACCGGCGTTTTTCGGCTGGTATAGTATTGGACAGTCTGCTTCAGGCTTAATATCGCGGTTTCCGTAGAAAGTCCAGGTGTGAAACCATTTTTTTACAAATGGTTTCACAGAGAAGATAAAAATTCATTCGGAGAAAAAATATGGCGAGAGCTGATGATTGAGGATTTTGGAGACAAGTGAAGGATACAGAAGGGTAGAGTGCAGCCCCATGTTGTTGGTACTCAAACTTCTTATCTTCGTCTTTATGCTCACGTGGTCAGATTTTTAAAAGCTTATATCCGAAACTATATGGTGAAGCCCCATGTAGTTGGTACTAGAACTTTTTATTTTCACAAAGTCTGTTTGCTTACGTGGTCAGACTTTTAAAAGCTTATATCTCCGAAACTATAGGGTGCAGGCCCATGTTGTTGGTACTCAAGCTTCTTATTTTCGCGATGTCTATATGCTCACGTTATCAGATTTTTAAAAGCTTATATCTCCGAAACTATAGGGTGCAGCCCCATGTTGTTGGTACTCAAATTTTTGCGATGTCTATAGTATGCTCACATGGTCAGATTTTTAAAAGCTTATATCTCCAAAACTATAGGGTGCAACCCCATGTTATTATTACTCAAACTTCTTATTTTTGCGATGTCTATGTGCTCACGTGATGAAATTTTTAAATGCTTATATCTTCGAAATTATAGGGTGCAGCCCCATGTTATATAATGACGAACGTCCCCGCGAGCTGCTTTAGCAGCTCGCGCACCGAGCAACTAGTATGCTATATATAGCTCAATTACCACTCACTCATTAACACAATTGTTCTCCTAGAAAAAGACAGAAAACGATATAATGATGTATGGGAGATGTGTTCGGATGGGGGATTCGAGTAGGGAAAAATTATGACATTTCAGAAAAACAAGATGGCGGCCGATGTGATTTTTGTAACTTTTTTGTTTTCTAACCGATTTCTTTCAAACTCGCAACAATTACAGAAATCAGTAAACAATTAAAAGAAATAGTGGAAAAAATTGAAAAAACAAGATGGCGGCCGAGATTTAGATTTTTAAAATTTTTGATTTTTCGACCCCAAACCGCGGCACCACAGCTCCGAAACGGGGTAATTGGTGATAATATTTTTTTCTCTTTTCCGCTTACAATTATCCTGTATTTTGACAAAATGGGAGCAGTTTTTAAAAATTCAAGATGGCGGCTGTTGTGGCGGCCATTTGGTTTGAGGTACGAAAAAACGCAATTTTAAAATTCAATTTTCTCACAGTTGGCAACATCGAAGCGTTTTGACTTCTATGAAGCGATTGTTTTCCTAGACTTGAGGTATAAATTGGTGATGGAAAAAATACCCCACTTTTGGGGAAATTTCAAGATTTACCCCAAAAATAAAAAAATCGAAATACGGACTTTTTGAAAAATCCGAGTATGAGCGACCACGTGTTTTACTTGTACAAATGACATTTGGGTATTTTTGTCTTCAGAGACTGGCAACACTGGAATTTATCAAAGAAAAAGTGATTTTCGCGACATGGTCTTTTTTCAGGGGCAATTATTTCGCTTGGGTGTGAGCGAGATGAAAAATTGACACATCATAACGAGCGGTATATCCTGTAGTTAATGGTAACATTATAAAACTTTCTAAAATGTATCTGTCAAATGAGTTGGCGGCCATTTTGTATTGTTGTTGGGTGTTTTTGAAAATTTTGATCATGTTTTTGAGGAAGTTGGCAACATTTTAGAAAGTTGACATGTATGAATCGATTGTGCAGCTCAACCGGCAGTATCGAGGTATGTACACAGTGTTGCCACATTTAGGGTAGTTTTTGAGATTTCCCCAAAAATTTCCTCCTGTAAAATTTTGTATGAAAAATTTTTTTTTCACTTATGGTTTCACAAAGAAGACAAAAATTTATTTCGAAAAAAATATGGAGAGAGCTGATGATTGAGGGTTTCGGAGACGGGTGAAGGGCACGCTGAAAGTATTGAAGATAGGTGGGGGGTGCTCGAGCAAATGTCATTCGAAACGTCGTCCAATTGGGAGTGAACTGAAAAAAAAATTCAAAAAGGCGGAAAAAAGATGGCCGCCATACAAATTTCATCGGTATCCATCTCGGAGGGTATAAAAGATGGAAGAGTGGTTTCTTAGCAAAAGATGATCAAAATCCGAAGGTCTACTTGATGAATGGAAAAAAAATTCAAAATGGCGGAATTCATTTTTTCATAGAAAATGTATGGTGAATATTGAATTGCCTTTGATGCGGTTCTTCAGAGAATTCTCACAGAAAAATATGGGAAGACATGATGATTGAGGGTTAGTAAGATGGTTGGGGAGCCCGGGAAAGGTATTGTAGATAGAAAAGGGCTGCTCAAACAAAAACAAGATGGCGGCCGACGTGATTTTTGTAACATTTTTGTTTTCCTACCGATTTCGTTACAACTCGCAATTCTAGACGAAATTAGGAAACGATTAATAGAAAAAGTTGAAAAAATTTAAAAAACAAGATGGCGGATTAGCTGTAGTCTTTCAAATTTTCGATTTTTCGACCCCAAACTGCGGCGCCACTGCACCGAAACGGGTTAGTTGAGGATAATATTTTTTTCCTGTTTCCGTCTACAATTATCCTGTATTTTGACAGATCGGGAGTGGTTTTTAAATAGTCAAGATGGCGGCTGTCGTGGCGGCCATTCAGTTTGAGGTACGAAAAAACGCAATTTTAAAATTCAAATTACTCACAGTTGACAACATCGGAGCGTTTCTACTTCTATGAAGCTATTGTATGTACAGACTTGAAGTATAGATTGGTGAAAAAATTACCCCATTTTTTGGGAAATTACAAGATCTACCCCAAAAATTAAAAATCGAAATACGAACTTTTTGCAAAATCCGAGTATGAGCAACTACATTTTTTACCTGTACAAACGAAATTTGGATATTTTTATAGCCCGGGACAGGCAACACTGAAATTTATCAAAGAAAAAGTTGTTTTCGCAATACGGTCTTTTTTCAGGGGTGATCATTTCGCCTGTGTGCGAGCGACTTGAACTTGAAACCTCATCAGGAGCGGTATCTCCTGTACTTAATGGAAAAATTATTCAACTTTCTAAAATAAATCTGTAAAATGAGTTGACGGCCATTTTGTATTTTATTTGTTTTGGAATTGATTTTGAACATGTTTTTGAGGCAGTTGGCAACATTTTGGAAAGTTGAAATGTATAAATCGACTGTGTAACTTAACCGGCAGTATCGATAAATGTAAACAGTGTTGCCACCTTCGGGGTAGTTTACGAGATTTTCCCCAAAAATTTTCTCCTGTAAAATTTTGTATGAAATTTTTTTTTTCACAAATGGTTTCACAAAAAAGACAACAATTTATTCAGAAAAAAAATATGGATAGAGCTGATGATTGAGGAACTCGGAGTCGGGTGAAGGGCACGCTTAAGGTATTGAAGATAGGTGGGAGGTTCTCGAGCAAATGTCACTCGAAACGGCTTCCAATTGGCAGTGAGCTGGAAAAATATTCAAAATGGCGGAAAAAAGATGGCCGCCATACAAATTTCATCAGTGTCCATCTCAAAGGGTATAAAAGATGGAAGAGTGGTTTCTTATCAAAAGATGATCAGGACCTTCGGATCCTGATCACTAGAAAAAAAAAAAAATTAAAAATGGACGAATTTATTTCGGATCGACTAGGGACCGACTAGGGAGCAACTAGGGACCGACTAGGGACCAACTACGGACCGACTTGGGACTGACTATGGACCGACTACGGACCGACTACGGACCGACTAGAGACCGACTAGGGACCGACTACGGACCGACTACGGACCGACTAGAGACCGACTAGGGACCGACTACGGACCGACTACGGACCGACTAGAGACCGACTAGGGACCAACTACGGACCGACTACGGACCGACTAGAGACCGACTAGGGACCGACTACGGACCGACTAGAGACCGACTAGGGACCGACTACGGACCGACTACGGACCGACTACGGACCGACTAGAGACCGACTAGGGACCGACTACGGACTGACTACGGACCGACTACGGACCGACTAGAGACCGACTAGGGACCGACTAGAGACCGACTAGGGACCGACTACGGACCGACTAGGGACAGACTAGGGATCGACTACGGACCGACTAGAGACCGACTAGGGACTGACAATGGACCAACTAGGGACCGACAAAGGACCGACTAGGGACCAACTAGGGACCGACTACGGACCGACTAGGGACCGACTAGGGACCGACTACGGACCGACTACGGACCGACTAGGGACCGACTACGGACCGACTATGGACCGACTAGGGACCAACTAGGGACCGACTAGGGACCGACTAGGGACCGACTAGCAACCGACTAGGGACCAACTAAGGACCGACCGGGGACTTTTTGAGATTTCCCCAAAATTTCCTCCTGTATAATTTTGTATGAAAGTTTTTTTTTCACTAATGGTTTCACAAAGACAAAAATTTATTCAGAAAGAAATATGGAGAGAGCTGATGATTGAGGGTTTCGGAGACGGGTGAAGGGCACGCTTAAGGTATTGAAGATAGGTGGGGGGTGCTCGAGCAAATGTCATTCGAAACGTCGTCCAATTGGGAGTGAACTGAAAAAAAATTCAAAATGGCGAAAAAAAGATGGCCGCCATACAAATTTCATCGGTATCCATCTCGGAGGGTATAAAAGATGGAAGAGTGGTTTCTTAGCAAAAGATGATCAAAATCCGAAAGTCTACTTGATGAATGGAAAAAAAATCAAAATGGCAGAGTTTATTTTTCCATAGAAAATGTATGGCGAATATTGACTATGCAAGGCTTTGGATGCGGTTCTTTGGAGAACTCTCAAGTAAAATATGGGCAGACATGATGATTGAGGGTTTGGAAGATGAATATCAAATGTCGAAAGCCCCCCGCGAGCTGCTTTAGCAGCTCGCGCACCGAGCAACTAGTTATTATACTATATATAGCTCGATTACCACTCACTCACTCACTCACTCACTCACTGACTCATTGACATAATTGTTCTCCTAGAAAGAGACAGAAAACGATACAATGATGTATGGGAGATATGTTTGAGTGCGGGAGTCGAGTAGGGAAAAAATTATGACATTTCGGAAAAACAAGATGGCGGCCGAGGTGATTTTTGTAACTTTTTTGTTTTCCAACCGATTTTGTTACAACTTACAACTATTGAAGAAATTAATAAACAATTAATAGAAAAAGTGAAAAAAATTGGAAAAACAAGATGGCGGCCGAGATTTAGGTTTTTAAAATTTTTGATTTTTCGACCCCAAACCGCGGCACCACAGCTCCGAAACGGGGTAATTGACGATAATATTTTTTTCCTGTATTCGCCCACAATTACCCTTAATTTTGACAGAACGAGAGTGGTTTTTAAAAATTCAAGATGGCGGCTGTCGTGGCGGCCATTGGGTTTGAGGTACGAAAAATCCCAATTTTAAAATTCAAATTTCTCACAGTTGGCAACATCGGAACGTTTCGACTTCTATGAAGCGATTGTTCGCATTGATTCGAGGTATAAATTGGCGATAAAAAAAATACCCCACTTTTGGGGAAATTTCAAGATTTACCCCAAAAATTAAAAAATCGAAATACGGACTTTTTGCAAAATCCGAGTATGAGCAACTATGTGTTTTACTTGTACCAATGACATTTGAGTATTTTTGTCCTCGGGGACTGGCAACACTGGAATTTATCAAAGAAAAAGGGATTTTCGCGGCATGGTCTTTTGTCAGGGGCAATCATTTCGCCTGGGTGCGAGCGAGATACAAAATTAAAACGTCATCAGGAGCGGTATATACTGTACTTATTGAAAAAATTATAAAACTATGTGAATTATTTACATAAAACAAGTTGGCGGCCATTTTGTATTGTTGTTGGGTGTTTTTAAAAAATTTGATCATGTTTTTGAGGCAGTTGGCAACATTTTAGAAAGTTGACATGTATGAATCGATTGTGTGACTCAACCGTCAGTATCGAAGTATGTACACAGTGTTGCCACATTTAGGGTAGTTTTTGAGATTTCCCCAAAAATTTCCTCCTGTAAAATTTTGTATGAAAAATTTTTTTTTCACTAATGGTTTCACAAAGAAGACAAAAATTTATTCCGAAAAAAATATGGAGAGAGCTGATGATTGAGGGCTTCGGAGACGGGTGAAGGGTACGCTGAAAGTATTGAAGATAGGTGGGGGGTGCTCGAGCAAATGTCATTCGAAACGTCGTCCGATTGGGAGTGAGCTGAAAAAAAAATCAAAATGGCGAAAAAAAGATGGCCGCCATACAAATTTCATCGGTATCCATCTCGGAGGGTATAAAAGATGGAAGAGTGATTTCTTAGCAAAAGATGATCAAAATCCGAAGGTCTACTTGATGAATGGAAAAAAAATTCAAAATGGCGGAATTCATTTTTTCATAGAAAATGTATGGTGAATATTGAATTGCCTTTGATGCGGTTCTTCAGAGAATTCTCACAGAAAAATATGGGAAGACATGATGATTGAGGGTAAGTAAAATGGTTGGGGAGCCCGGGAAGGGTATTGTAGATAGAAAAGGGCAAACAAAAACAAGATGGCGGCCGACGTGATTTTTGTAACATTTTTGTTTTCCTACCGATTTCGTTAAAACTCGCAATTCTAGAAGAAATTAGGAAACGATTAATAGAAAAAATTTAAAAAACAAGATGGCGGCTTAGCTGTAGTCTTTCAAATTTTCGATTTTTCGACCCCGAACCGCGGCGCCATAGCACCGAAACGGGTTAGTTGAGGATAATATTTTTTTCCTTATTCCGTCTACAATTATCCTGTATTTTGACAGATCGGGAGTGGTTTTTAAATATTCAAGATGGCGGCTGTCGTGGCGGCCATTCAGTTTGAGGTACGAAAAAACGCAATTTTAAAATTCAAATTACTCACAGTTGACAACATCGGAGCGTTTCTACTTCTATGAAGCTATTGTATGTACAGACTTGAAGTATAGATTGGTGAAAAAAATACCCCATTTTTGGGGAAATTTCAAGATTTACCCCAAAAATTCAAAAATCGAAATACGAACTTTATGCAAAATCCGAGTATGAGCAACGACATTTTTTACCTGTACAAACGAAATTTGGATATTTTTATCGCCAGGGACAGGCAACACTGAACTTTATCAAAGAAAAAGTTGTTTTCGCGATACGGTCTTTTTTTCAGGGGTGATCATTTCGCCTCGCGAGATGAAAACTTGAAACGTCATCAGGAGCGGTATCTCCTGTACTTAATGGAAAAATTATTCAACTTTCTAAAATAAATCAGTAAAATGAGTTGACGGCCATTTTGTATTTTATTTGTTTTGGAATTGATTTTGAACATGTTTTTGAGGCAGTTGGCAACATTTCGGAAAGTTGAAATGTATGAATACCGGCAGTATCGATAAATGTAAACAGTGTTGCCACCTTCGGGGTAGCTTACGAGATTTTCCCCAAAAATTTTCTCCTGTAAAATTTTGTATGAAATTTTTTTTTTTCACAAATGGTTTCACAAAAAAGACAAAAATGTATTCAGAAAAAAATATGGATAGAGCTGATGATTGAGGAACTCGGAGACGGGTGAAGGGCACGCTTAAGGTATTGAAGATAGGTGGGAGGTGCTCGAGCAAATGTCACTCGAAACGGCTTCCAATTGGCAGTGAGCTGGAAAAATATTAAAAATGGCGGAAAAAAGATGGCCGCCATACAAATTTTTAAAATTTTAAAATTACAAGGGTATAAAAGTTGGAAGAGTGGTTTCTTATCAAAAGATGATCAGGACCTTCGGATCCTGATCACTAGAAAAAAAAATTCAAAATGGAGGAATTTATTTCGGACCGACTAGGCACCGACTAGGGACCGACTAGGGTCCAACTGCGGACCGACTAGAGACCGCCTACGGAACGACTACGGACCGACTAGGGACCGACTAGGGACCGACTAGGGACCGACTAGGGACCGACTAGGGACCGACTAGGAACCGACTAGGAACCGACTATGGACCGACTAGGGACCGACTAGGGACCGACTAGGGACCGACTACGGACCGACTAGAGACCGACTACGGACCGATTAGGGACCGACTAGGGACCGACTACGGATCGACTAGGGACCGACTAGGGATTGACTACGAACCGACTAGAGACCGACTAGGGACCGACTACGGACCGACTAGGGTAGACCGACTAGGGACCGACTACGGACCGACTAGGGACCGACTACTGACCGACTAGGGACCGACTACGGACCTACGGACCGACTACGGACCGACTACGGACCGACTACGGACTGACTAGGGACCGACTAGGGACCGACTACGGACCGACTAGAGACCGACTACGCACCGACTACGGCCCACTAGGGTAGACCGACTAGGGACCGACTAGGGACCGACTAGGGACCGACTAGGGACCGACTACGAACCGACTAGGGACCGACTACGGACCGACTAGGGACTGACTAGGGACCGACTACGGACCGACTACGGACTGACTACGGACCGACTACAGACCGACTACGGACCGACTATGGACCGACTACGGACCGACGAGAGACCTACTATGGACCGACTAGGGACCGACTAAGGATCGACTACGGACCGACTACGTACCGACTACGGACCGACTACGGACCGACTACGGACCGACTAGGGACCGACTACGGACCGACTAGGGACCGACTACGGACCGACTAGGGACCGACTACGGACTGACTAGGGACTGACTAGGGACCGACTAGGGACCGACTAGGGACCGACTACGGACCGACTAGGGACCGACTAGGGACCGACTAGGGACCGACTACGGACTGCCTATGGACCGACTACGGACCGACTAGGGACCGACTAGGGACCGACTAGCGACCGACTAGGGACCGACTAAGGACCGACCGGGGACTTTTCGAGATTTCCCCAAAAATTTCCTCCTGTAAAATTTTAGATGAATTTTTTTTTCACAAATGGTTTCACAGAGAAGACAAAAATTCATTCGGTGAAAAAATATGGCGAGAGCTGATGATTGAGGATTTTGGAGACAAGTGAAGGATACAGAAAGGTAGAGTGCAGCCCCATGTTGTTGGTACTCCTTCTTATCTTCGTCTTTATGCTCACGTGGTCAGATTTTTAAAAGCTTATATCCGAAACTATATGGTGAAGCCCCATGTAGTTGGTACTCAAACTTCTTATTTTCGCGATGTCTGTGTGCTTACGTGGTCAGATTTTTAAAAGCTTATATCTCCGAAACTATAGGGTGCAGCTCCATGTTGTTGGTACTCAAACTTCTTATTTTCGCGATGTCTGTATGCTTACGTGGTCAGATTTTTAAAAGCTTATATCTCCAAAACTATAGGGTGCAGTCCCATGTTGTTGGTACGCAAAATTCTTATTTTCACGATGTCTGTGTGTTTACGTGGTCAGATTTTAAAAGCTTATATCTACGGAACTATAGGGTCGAGCCCCATGTTGTTGGTACTCAAACTTACTTTCGCGATGTCTAGATGTTCACGTGATCAGATTTTTAAAAGCTTATATCTCCGAAACTATAGGGTGCAACCCCATGTTATTATTACTCAAACTTCTTATTTTTGCGATGTCTATGTACTCACGTGATCAATTTTTAAATGCTATCTTTGAAATTATAGGGTGCAGCCCCATGTTATGTAATGTAGAACGTCCCCGCGAGCTGCTTTAGCAGCTCGCGCACCGAGCAACTAGTTATTATACTATATATAGCTCGATTACCACTCACTCACTCACTCATTGACATAATTGTTCTCCTAGAAAGAGACAGAAAACGATATAATCATGTATGGGAGATGTGTTTGGATGGGGGATTCGAGTAGGGAAAAATTATGACATTTCAGAAAAACAAGATGGCGGCTGACGTGATTTATGTAACTTTTTTGTTTTTTAACCGATTTCGTTAAAACTCGCAGGTATTGAAGAAATTAGTAAACGATTAATAGAAAAAGTAGAAAAAATTGTAAAAACAAGATGGCGGCCGAGATTTAGATTTTTAAAATTTTTGATTTTTCGACCCCAAACCGCGGCACCACAGCTCCGAAACGGGATAATTGACGATAATATTTTTTTCCTGTTTCCGCCCACAATTACCCTTAATTTTGACATAACAAGAGTGGTTTTTTTTCACAGATTTCACAAATAAATGCAAGTGTTAAAAAAAGTTGTCGACAAAACGTTGCAAAGGAAAAACACCGTTAATTCACCGTTAACGTTAATTCTGTCGAGTGGAATAACGTTATTTACAAGTTAACGATATTGAACCCTGAGTGTTGCTAATAAAAATTATGATTTCAGATGTAAATCAGTTTCTTGACACACGACGTTGAACCAAAAGAAGGATTGTCTTCCATTCCTGCCGAGAGCGTCAGGGTGTCAGGAACGGCCGTATAAGCAGAGAGGCAACTTTTTAATGGGTCGTGTGGCAACATTGTTTACAACATGCCAACTATTTTGAAGCTGTGGTTTTCCAGTCTATGATCTGTGGTTGTTTCACAGAGTATGGTCACCAATATTTATGATTCGGATGGATGTCTGTGGAGGTTTCACCTCTATGGTTGATTTTGCCGCGCTTTTGTCGCCTAGAGAGCTTATTGTCCTGCTAATATTTTTTTCTATTAAATATTGCTGTGGATGTTCTGTTTTAAGTCAACAACAATACTTTGTGTACGCTTCTGTACATTTACTGTAGCGCTGGGTTGGTTGGAAGAAAAGACAATTTCTTCTTGCTCCTTTATTGGTACCGCTACCAGTTGTTGTCGGTTCGACGACCGAATTCGGAATGTGTCTTGGACCGAAAAGCGGCCGATATTTATTCAAAACAATGTAGGCCCTCTGATTGGTCGTCGCAGTTTAGCCAATCAGAGTGCCTACTTTTCTACGAATTAGCGCGAGACAATGAGTGAGAGAGAGAGGTCCTATTGCTGTCGCGCTAGCTGTTAATTACTGTTCCTCTCTCTCTCTCTAACTTATTATAGTGACAGAGACAGCTTTATTCTATAATACAAACTTATTCTAATAATAATTATTCTGGAATATACTAGCTAATACAGTGTTATTCTATAAACTATTTCTATTTATTAACTATACGCAAGCTATGTTCTAACATACGAAACGTCTCTATACAAATCTATCAGAACTGTTCTGTTCATTTATTTACCTATTATAGACTATATCATACACACTATTTACTATTATAAACTATTCACACACACTGTACGCTTTAGTCCCGCACAACGCTATCGTCACGCACATAAACTATTTACACATACACACTGTATCGTCCCGCACATCTCTCCCGCCGTGCGACTGCGTCGCATCTTCTGTCGGTGCGGGCGCGTCGTCTGTAGCCAGGGGAAGGACCACCAGCTTCCTCACCGGCCGCCGTAGTACTCCTCCTTTGGTCCGGATGTCCACTGCGCGCACGACGTCGTCTGGTCCCGGATACGTAGCAATGACTCTACCTCGGATCCACACATTGCGAGGCAGATTGGGGTCAACTACTTGCACCAGATCGTTGACTTGTATCGCTGGTCCTCGGCCTCGTGGCTCCCGCCGGTTTTGGAGTTCTGGAAGGTATTCCTTCACCCAGCGAGTCCAGAATATGTCAGCCAACCTCTGGGAAGCTCGCCAAGATGATCTGGAGACTGTATCTTGCTCGTCGAACGTCCCTGGTTGTGGGACGCGTCCCGAGCCACCCAACAAGAAGTGATTGGGTGTTAACGCTTCTGGATCATCCGCGCTGACTGAGACGTGCGTTAGTGGTCGACTGTTCACTGTGTACTCCACTTCAGCCAGTAGAGTACTGAGGACCTCTTCTGTAGGATGGCGTTCGTGAAGCGTAGCTGCGAGTGCTGTCTTTACAGAGCGGACCATTCTTTCCCAGGCGCCGCCCATAAAGGGTGCTCCTGGTGGTATGTATCGCCAGGAGATCGTTCGTTTCGCTGCTTCTTCTGCTGTTGCGTTGTCTATTGCTTGACGAAGTTCCTTGTCTGCTGCCTTCAGGTTGGTGCCATTGTCTGACCAGATTTCAGTCGGGCACCCTCGGCGTGCCATCATTCTTCTTAGCGCCATTATTGCTGAGTCGGAGCTTAGTGAGCCGGCGATTTCCAGGTGGATGGCTCTCATAGTCAGGCAGGTGAAGATGGTCACATATCTCTTTTGACGAGTTCGGCCGACGGTCACGGAGAGTGGCCCAAAATAGTCAACCCCAGTGTAGGTAAAGGGGCGCTTATGATGGGCCAGGCGACATGCTGGTAAGTCACCAGTTCTGGGGTGTGGTGGCGTCTGCGTCTTCATTCTACAGAATAGGCATCTTCGTACTATGGTTTTCGTGATAGGACGCACGCGCAGCACCCAGTATTGTTGTCGACATTCGTTTATTGTCGCCTCGACGCCGGCGTGATGCAACTGATGGTGCACGGACTTAACCCAGAGCTTCACCGTCGGATGGTCACCGTCTAGTATCATAGGGCTCTTCAAGTTTTCTGTTATATTTTCTGTTGCCCGAATGCGGCTTCTAAGCCTGATTGCATCGTTGACGTATTCGACGCTTAGCTGGTACAGACGACTCTCTTTGCTGAGCGTCTTGTTGTTTTTCAAGGCTTCTATTTCTTCTTGGAAGGAGTCTTCTTGGGAAGATCGCATCAAGAGTTCTTCTGCTCTTCTGAGGTGTTCCGCAGAGACTGGGAGGAACTTCTTGCTTGGCGACGCGATTTTCTTCGCTGTTTGTCGCTGTTTAGTCACAGGCTTGGTAGTTTTTCTCCAGCTTGGATCCTTCTCTGTATTCTTCTGTGTTCTTCTGTAGTTGACTTTCTGTTTGGTAGCTCTACAGAGTTGAATGAACTGTAGAACTCGAGCTGTTGTGTACCGAAGTCTGTCCCAGTTTGAGAAGCGAGAGACTTCAGGTAGTGCTTCTGCAAGTTTTGGTTTACTTCTGTTGACTATGTGGTTTATCTTCTCTTCGCCAGAAGGTTCTTCCTTTTCTGTTACAGCAACTTCGATGGGCCAGTGATCTTCTGTTTTGTAGAGAAAGTCGGGTCCCTTGTACCAACGGTGATTCTCGTCGAACGTTGCAGGAACGTCTCGTGTAGCGTCGTCTGCCACGTTCAACTTCGTCGGAATCCAGCGCCATTCGGAGACTTTGGAAGAATCTTCAATTGCAGCTAGTCGATGAGCCACGTAAGGTTTGTATGAACGTGACCCAGTACGTATCCAGGTGAGTACTGTCTTGCTGTCTGTCCAGAAAACCTTGCAGTCTGGCTTCTTTTCGTGTTCTTCTATTACTGTTTCGGCTAGTCTAGTTCCCATGACTGCCGCCTGTAGCTCCAACCTCGGGATGGACGTCAGCTTCAACGGGGCTACCTTCGCTTTGGCCATGATGAGAGATAGGCCGACTTCACCATTCGGTGCCACCGTTCTCCAGAAGAGGATCGCTGAATAGGCCACTTCGCTAGCGTCGGTAAAGATGTGTAGCTGCAGAGAGGTGGCGTCGCTATAGTGGAGATATCTTCTTGGGATCGCCACGTTGCGGAGATTCTTCAGATGAGTCATCCAGTCTTGCCACTGCTGGGCTAAGTCTTCATCCAGCTCGTCATCCCATGCGGTACCTCTTCGCCATACTTCTTGCAGTATCTGTTTCGCCCTTATGGTAACAGGCGATGCGAAGCCAAGTGGGTCGAATAGCGACATGACTATTCTTAGTGCTTCTCTCTTCGTGGGCGTTTTTCCGTTGATAACTGTTGGTGCGATGCGTTCTAGGTCGAGGTTGAAGGTGAGTTCATCTGTATTGAGCTTCCAGATAACGCCTAGTACTCGTTCTGTCTTCTCATCTGATTTGTAGAGTTCTAGGTCTTCTACCTGTTCATTTTCACCAAGTGCTTCTAATAGACATGGTGAGTTCGACTTCCATTGTTTCAATTCGAAGCTGGCCTTTGAGTGTACTTCACGTACGCCTTTCGTGATGCGCACAGCGTCTTCGAGGCTTCTGAAGCTGTCCAAATAATCATCAACATAGTGCTTCTGGATGATGGCTGCTGCGGCTTCAGGATGAGTATCTTCATGTTCCTTGGCGTTTAAGTTCTTGACATAGATTGCTGTAGACGGAGAGCTTGATGCACCGAAGATCAATGATGTCATCCTATATTCTTCAGGAGGCTTGTCATCTCGTCGTTCCCCGCGCCACAGATAGCGGAGAGCATCTCTATCTTCAGTTCGCAGCTTGACTTGCATGAACATTTCTTTGATGTCCGCTGTGACTGCAATCATGTGTTGCCGGAACCTCATGACAACGCCAGGTAGTGACTGTAGAAGATCAGGTCCTTTGAGGAGCATGTCGTTGAGAGCTACTCCTTTAGTCTTCGCTGCTGCGTCATGTACGACTCTTAGCTTCTCAGGCTTCATTGGGTTTATCACTGCAAAGTGCGGCAGGTACCACGTTTTGCCCGCCGTCTTCTGTTTCGGAGCGAGTTCAGCGTATCCCTTCGAGATGAGAGCTTCCATTTGTTCTGTGTACTTCGTCTTAAGCTTGGAGTCTCGATCGATCTTCTTTTCTATGTTGAGGAGACGTTTCAGTGAGTTATCGTAGTTGTCGGGAAACGTCACATCTTCTTTGCGCCAGAGGAGACCAGTTTCGTATCTTCCTTCTTCTGTTTTAGTAGTGGTTTTCTTCAAGATGCGCAAGGCTTGTTCTTCTGGGTCTGTCTTCGGTTTCTTGGGCTGTATGCAGAGCGCGTCCATCTCGAAGTATTTCTTGACGAGGCTTTCCAAGGGATCTTCTTGTTCTTCCGTGACGTGCGATACGAAGTCTATGTTGCGTCCGATGGTACGAGTTTGGCTGCCGTGCAGTACCCACCCCAGTGGTGTGAGAGAGGCCACTGGTTGGTTCTTGTCTCCTTTTCTCACGTCTGTTGTCAACAGAAGATGCCAATTGTCTTGACCAATCAGCACTCGTGGCTTCACGTCTGCATATGTGAGATAGTCGCGAATGTCTGCTAGGTGTTTGCATCTATCCACCATTTCTCTTGAAACCCGCTGTGACGATACTTGTAGGTTCTTCACTGTACGTGCTTGTATTTCCTCCTCACGATTGTTGAGACCTCTTAGTTTGACGTTCACTCTTCTTGAGGCTGACTCCGATGTCTTCATATCGTTGATGGTTTCTATCTTCAGTGGGTCGACGGGTCCTGTGGCTCCAATCTGTTCAGCCACACTGTTGTCGATCAACGTAACTGTTGACCCGTCGTCCATCAAGGCGAAAGTGTTGATGGCTCCCTTGGGCCCTTCAACTCGGACCGGAATAATCTTCAGATATGATTGCTTCTTCTTTAAAGTCCACGTTGAGTTGATTACTTCTGTAGCTTCTTTGTCTTCCTTTTTTTCTGTAGCCTTCTCGTAGTGCAGCATCTTATGGTGGTAATTCTTGCAGCTGTTGACACCGCATACTCTGGCTCGGCAGCTATGTGTTTTGTTTCTGTAGCGAAGACATCGAAAGCATAGGCGTTTGGACTTGGCTGTATCCCATCTTCCGTTTGCATCCAAACACTTGAACTGTTCACATTCCGTCGAATTGTGCCCCTCTTCAGTGCATACAGGGCACTTGGGTGCATACGTCTTCTCTGTAACGTTGTGTATCTTCTGTGGCCTCTTCTGTTGAGTGGTCGGTACGTGAGGCGCCACTTGTTCCGGTAGCGCATACGGTCCGCATAGATCCGCTTCTTTCTTGAGGAATCTTTCCATCTTCAATAGATCTGGATCTTCGTTTGACTGTGTCGCCGCGAAGTCGTAGTATCTGTATCGCAGTGTAGGCGTGAGCTTGTCTACGACGGTCTTCGCCACTTCAGGGTTGTACATGTAGTTCACGCAGTTCAAAGTCTTCAAAGTTGCTGTTACGTTGGAGACCTTCGTCGCAAATATGCAGATGTCGCGCGGTGAGTCGGTGAGGCGTGGTAGTCCTCGAAGCGCTTCCATCTCCATTATGGCGATTGATTCTGGTCTTCCGAATCTTGACTCCAAGGTCTTCATTATTTCTTTGGGGTGCGCGCTGGTAATGAGAAGCCCTTCTACTGCTTCTTTTGCTTTTCCCTTGAGGTTTCTTCGAAGGCGGTTTGTATTTTCTACTGCGGTGAATGTGTTCTCTGTTTCGTAGTAAGCGGCGCGGAACGGTAGCCACTCTTGATGTGATCCACTGAAGAAAGGCAGTTCGATGAATTTAGGACGCTGTGCTGCTTTGACGGCGAGTGTGATAGCTTCCGCTAGCTTTGTTACGTCGGTTTGCGCTCCCGCCGATGACTGGAGTTGAGACTTCTGGTGCTCTTCTATGTGCTTCTGTTGTCCCGCGTTGTTGACCACCGGCTCTTCTATAGGGTAGTGCGGTGCGTCGGTAATCGCCAATGCAGGACGTGGCGGTTGACTCCCCAACCAATTGTCCACTCGTTCGTTGACTTCTGACTTGGAGTGGATGGAGACACCATCGTCTTCTAAATCATCTTTTGTGTCTTCGGCTTCCAGGACGGCGATGCGTGCGGCGGCTAACTCGACTTGCAGGCGTAACAACTCTTCTTTAGCTTTCGCTATTCGGTGAGCCTTGCTGTGGGTTGATTCCCCCCCTACCCCCCTCTTGCGGGGGGCGTGGGGCTCCTGTGGTTGCTTGGGCTCCCGTTGCTTGACTGTAGAGGTTTCTGTGTCCCGACTACGCCCCTGTACTGTAGCGGGCACCCCCCCCGCGGAGGGGGGTGTCGTCTGTTTCGCGTCGGCGGGCATCGTCGTCGCGATGGAGGGCGTAGTCGAGAGTGCGGCGGTTGAAGATTTCTTCTTCTCTGTTGCGGAGGCCGGCACGGTAGAGGGCGCTGACGACGCGGAGGTGCTCGTATGTTCTGTAGTCTCCGTCGTGACAGTTCCCGTAGCTGTAGAGACTGTGCCGGTCTCCGCACTGGTTTCGGTCGTTGAGGTGGTAGCGGTGCCCTCGGAGGTGGTCGGAGTTTGTTCCGTGGACGCTTGTCGGCGTGTGACTGGCATGCTTGCTGTCTTCCGATGAGTCTTCCAACTTATCCGGCTCGAAGGACCATTCAATGTACGCTTCTGTACATTTACTGTAGCGCTGGGTTGGTTGGAAGAAAAGACAATTTCTTCTTGCTCCTTTATTGGTACCGCTACCAGTTGTTGTCGGTTCGACGACCGAATTCGGAATGTGTCTTGGACCGAAAAGCGGCCGATATTTATTCAAAACAATGTAGGCCCTCTGATTGGTCGTCGCAGTTTAGCCAATCAGAGTGCCTACTTTTCTACGAATTAGCGCGAGACAATGAGTGAGAGAGAGAGGTCCTATTGCTGTCGCGCTAGCTGTTAATTACTGTTCCTCTCTCTCTCTAACTTATTATAGTGACAGAGACAGCTTTATTCTATAATACAAACTTATTCTAATAATAATTATTCTGGAATATACTAGCTAATACAGTGTTATTCTATAAACTATTTATATTTATTAACTATACGCAAGCTATGTTCTAACATACGAAACGTCTCTATACAAATCTATCAGAACTGTTCTGTTCATTTATTTACCTATTATAGACTATATCATACACACTATTTACTATTATAAACTATTCACACACACTGTACGCTTTAGTCCCGCACAACGCTATCGTCACGCACATAAACTATTTACACATACACACTGTATCGTCCCGCACACTTTGTGATAATTAAAACTGTTTCCAAATTATTGAAAACTACTTCTGATTGCTTTTAAAATTCAAATTTCTCACAGTTGGCAACATCGGAGCGTTTCGACTTCTATGAAGCGATTGTATGTATAGACTCGAGGTATAAATTGGTGATAAAAAAAATACCCCACTTTTGGGGAAATTTTAAGATTTACCCCAAAAATAAAAAAATCGAAATAGAGACTTTTTACAAAATCCGAGTATGAGCGACCACGTGTTTTACTTGTCCAAATGACATTTGGGTATTTTTGTCGCCGAGGACTGGCAACACTGGAATTTATCAAAGAAAAACTGATTTTCGCCACATGGTCCTTTTTCAGGGGCAATTATTTCGCCTGGGTGCGAGCGAGATAAAAAATTAAAACGTCATCAAGAGTGATATATACTGTACTTATTGAAAAAAATATAAAACTAAGTGAATTATTTCTATAAAATGAGTTGGCGGCCATTTTGTATTGTTGTCGGGTGTTTTTGAAAATTTTGATCATGTTTTTCAGGCAGTTGGCAACATTTTAGAAAGTTGACATGTATGAATCGATTGTGCAACTCGACCGGCAGTACCGAGGTATGTACACAGTGTTGCCACATTTAGGGTAGTTTTTGAGATTTCCCCAAAAATTTCCTCCTGTAAAATTTTGTATGAAAATTTTTTTTTCACTTATGGTTTCACAAAGAAGACAAAAATTTGTTTCGAAAAAAATATGGAGAGAGCTGATGATTGAGGGTTTCGGAGACGGGTAAAGGGCACGCTGAAAGTATTGAAGATAGGTGGGGGGTGCTCGAGCAAATGTCATTCGAAACGTCGTCCAATTGGGAGTGAACTGAAAAAAAATTCAAAATGGCGAAAAAAAGATGGCCGCCATACAAATTTCATCGGTATCCATCTCGGAGGGTATAAAAGATGGAAGAGTGGTTTCTTAGCAAAAGATGATCAAAATCCGAAGGTCTACTTGATGAATGGAAAAAAAATTCAAAATGGCGGAATTCATTTTTTCATAGAAAATGTATGGTGAATATTAAATTGCCTTTGATGCGGTTCTTCACAGAATTCTCACAAAAAAATATGGGAAGACATGATGATTGAGGGTTAGTAAGATGGTTGGGGAGCCCAGGGTATTTTAGATAGAATAGGGCTGCTCAAACAAAAACAAGATGGCGGCCGACGTGATTTTTGTAACTTTTTTGTTTTCCTACCGATTTCATTAAAACTCGCAATTCTAGAAGATATTAGGAAACGATTACTAGAAAAAGTAGAAAAAATTTAAAAAACAAGATGGCGGCTTAGCTGTAGTCTTTGAAATTCTTGATTTTTTGACCCCGAACCGCGGCGCTACAGCACCGAAACGGGTTAGTTGAGGATAATATTTTTTTCCTGTTTCCGTCTACATCCTTATCCTGTATTTTGATAGATCGGGAGTAGTTTTTAAAAATTCAAGATGGCGGATGTCGTGGCGGCCATTCGGTTTGAGGTACGAAAAAACGCAATTTTAAAATTCAAATTTCTCACAGTTGACAACATCGGAACGTTTCTACTTCTATGAAGCTATTGTATGTACATACTTGAAGCATAGATTGGTGAAAAAATACCCCATTTTTGGGGAAATTTCAAGATCTACCCCAAAAATTAAAAATCGAAATACGAACTTTTTGCAAAATCCGAGTATGAGCAACCATGTGTTTTACTTGTGCCAATGACATTTGGTTATTTGTATCGTCGGGCACTGGCAACACTGAAATTCATCAAAGTAAATGTGATTTTCGTGACATGGTCTTCTTTCAGGGGCAATCATTTCGCTTGGGTGCGAGCGAGATGAAAAATTGGAAACGTCATCAGGAGCTACATATATATCCCGTTGTTAATAGGAAAATTATAAACTATGTAAAATCTTTCTATAAAATGAGTTGGCAGCCATTTTGTGTTGTTGTTGGGTGTTTTTGAAAATTTTGATCATGTTTTTACGGCAGTTGGCAACATTTTGGAAAGTTGACATATATGAATCGATTGTGTGACTTGACCGGCAGTATCGAGAAATGTAAACAGTGTTGCCATATTTAAGGTAGTTTTTGAGATTTCCCGAAAATTTCCTCCTGTAAAATTTTGTATAAAAAATTTTTTTTTTTTACCATTGGTTTCACAAAGAAGACCAAAAGTTATTCAGAAAAAAATATGGAGAGAGCTGATGAGTGAGGAACTCGGACACGGGTGAAAGGCACGCTTAAGGTATTGAAGATAAGTGAGGGGTGCTCGAGCAAATGTCACTCGAAACGGCATCCAATTGGCAGTGAGCTGGAAAAATATTCAAAATGGCGAAAAAAAGATGGCCGCCATACAAATTTCATCAGTGTCCATCTCAAAGGGTATAAAAGATGGAAGAGTGGTTTCTTAGCAAAAGATGATCAGGACCTTCGGATCTTCTAAAAAAAAAAAATTCAAAATGGAGGAATTTATTTCGGACCGACTAGGGACCGACTAGGGACCGACTAGGGACCGACTAGGGACCGACTAGGGACTGACTGCGGACCGACTAGGGACCGACTAGGGACCAACTACGGACCGACTAGGGACCGACTGCGGACCGACTAGAGACCGACTACGGACCGACTAGGGATTGACTACGGACCAACTAGAGACCGACTAGGAACCGACTAGGGACCGACTACAAACCGACTAGAGACCGACTAGGGACCGACTAGGGACCGACTACGGACCAGCAACGGACCGACTACGGATCAACTACGGACCGACTAGGGACCGACTACGGTTCGACTAGAGACCGACTAGAGACCGACTAGAGACCGACTAGGGACCGACTAGGGACCGACTACGGACCGACTACGGACCGACTAGAGACCGACTAGGGACCGACTAGGGACCGACTACGGACCAACTAGAGACCGACTACGGACCAACTAGGGACCGACTATGGACCGACGTGGGACCGACTATGGACCGACTACGGACCGACTAGGGACCGACTACGGACCGACTATGGACCGACTACGGACCGACTAGGGACTGACTACGGACCGACTAGAGAACGACTAAGGACCGACTACGGACCGACTAGGGACCGACTACGGACCGACTACGGACCGACTAGGGACTGACTACGGACCGACTAGAGAACGACTAAGGACCGACTACGGACCGACTAGGGACCGACTACGGACCGACTAGCGACTGACTAGAGACTGACTAGGGACCGACCGGGGACTTTTCGAGATTTCTCCAAAAATTTCCTCCTGAAAAATTTAATATGTTTTAATATGTTATGTTTTTTTTTCACAAATTGTTTCACAGAGAAGACAAAAATTCATTCGGAGAAAAAATATGGCGAGAGCTGATGATTGAGGATTTTGGAGACAAGTGAAGGATACAGAAGGGTAGGGTGCAGCTCCATGTTATATAATGTCGAACGTCCCCGCGAGCTGCTTTAGCAGCTCGCGCACCGAGCAACTAGTTATATATATAAAGCTACTTGAAGTTACGGACTGATCACCTCTCCTGAACAATTTTGTATGGAACTTTTTCATCATACTTTCCGTGTGTGTAAAATTCAAAAATTCTAGGTCACCAAAATTATAGAGAAAGCTGAACGTGGAAAACTGACTAGAGTGCCCTAGGGGATCTCGAAAACTATCAGTCGGAGAGGTATCGTCTCGAAACAAAAAGTGTTCAAAACCTTGGGCCATTGGGTGAACCGGTAAAAAAAATATGGCCACCATACAAAAAAAAATTCGTCTCCATACAAAAAATTTCCTAATTTTCAAGAGGCTCTCCAGAACAATTTTGTATGGAACTTTTTCCCTTCACTACTTATGTGCGTAGAACTTATGGGTCTTCCTTCAGAAAATTATGAAACGTCATGAATGTGGAAAATTTACCAGAGTACCTCATGGGTCCTCCAAAACTACCAGTCATACAGACATGGTCCCAAACAAATGTTATTAAAGACCTTGGGCCATTAGGTGAACCGGTAAAAAAAGATGGCCGCCGAACAAAAAAAATTCTCTCCATACAAATTTTTTGGGTTGTTTTCAAAAGGCTCTCCAGAACAATTTTATATGGAAACTTTTCCCTTAACTATTCATATATGTCGAACTTATGGGTCTTCCTTCAGGAAACTTCTGAAACGACATGATTGTGGAAAATTTACCAGAGTACCTCATGGGTCCTCCAAAACTACCAGTCATACAGACATGGTCCCAAACAAATGTTATTAAAGACCTTGGGCCATTAGGTGAACCGGTAAAAAAAAGATGGCCGCTGAACAAAAAAAAATTCTCTCCATACAAATTTTTTGGGTAATTTTCAAGAGGCTCTCCAGAACAATTTTGTATGGAACTTTTTTCCTTTCACTATTTATGTGCGTAGAACTTATGGGTCTTCCTTCAGAAAATTACGAAACGTCATGAATGTGGAAAATTTACCAGAGTACCTCATGGGTCCTCCGAAACTACCAGTCATACAGACATGGTCCCAAACAAATGTTATTAAAGACCTTGGGCCATTAGGTGAACCAGTAAAAAAAAGATGGCCACCGAACAAAAAAAAATTCTTTCCATACAAATTTTTTGGGTTCTTTTCAAGAGGCTCTCCAGAACAATTTTGTATGGAACCTTTTCCCTTAACTATTTATATACGTCGAACTTATGGGTCTTCTTCCAAAAAAATTCTGAAACGTCATGATTGTGGAAAATTTACCAGAGTACCTCATGGGTCCTCCAAAACTACCAGTCATACAGGCATGGTCCCAAACAAATGTTGTTAAAGACCTTGGGCCATTGGGTGAATGGGTAAAAAAAAGATGGCCGCCGAACGAAAAAAAAATCTCTCCATACAAATTTTTTGGGTTCTTTTTAAGAGGCTCTCTTAGACATTTTTGTATGAAACTTTTTCGTCCCACTACACGTATAAGTAAATAGAACTCAAAGATTTTTTCATAAAAAATACAAAACGTAGTGAATGTGGAAAAATTACCAGAGTACCCTAACGGCCCTCAAAAACTATCAATCATAGAGGCATAGTCCTGAAACTAAAAATGTTCAAGACCTTAGGCCCTTTGGTGAGCCAGTAAAAAAAAGATAGCTACGGAACAAAAAAAATCGTGTCCATACAAAATTTATTTTTAATTTTCAAGTGGCTCTCCAGAACATTTTTGTGTAGATCCTTTTTTTCCACTAAACGCATGCATAGAACTGATTAGTGTCCTTTCAGAAAAGATACGAAACGTGACACCAATATTTATTTCTATCTTTCAAGAGACTCTCCAGAATATTCTGGTATTTGGTATGGCCTCCCATTTCTTTATTTTACGAATATTGAAGAGACTACAAGGCACGCGAGCTGCTTGCAGCTCGCGCACCGAGCGCAACACTAGTATTAAATGTTATTACACCTTTTAATTTCCAACTTTTTTCAGTTTTTGAAATTTTTCCTTTATTTGTGCTGTAAAACCTGGCTTTTTGCCAAATTTCGTAATTCCATTTAGATTTTCGACCCAAAACCTATGGGGTACTTCCGGTTGACCTAGATTTGTCAATTTTGGTCAAAAGCAAGGTCTTACAGATCAAGTAAAGGAAATATTCCGAAAAATAAAAAAGTTGAAAATTAAGGTAAATTTCCAGTTTTCGTGAAAATCTTAATTTGCCCATATCTTTTTATTGTGTGGACTCAGGACCTTAATTTTTATACACCTAATAGGGACTATAGACTTTACTATCTGGTATAAATTTCAACTTGCTAGGTCCACCCGTTCCTGAGAAAATCAGTGGTGACACACGAACAGACGGACAAGAAAGTGATCTTATAAGGGTTCCTTTTTTTTACATTTGAGGTACGGAACCCTAAAAATGACGGACTTTCATACAAATTTTCATCCCTGATTTAACCCCTTTAGGGTTGGAATTCGCAATAAGCCTTTCTTAGTGTGCGCCTACGTCATAAAAGGAAGCTACTGTGAAAAGTTCAAGTTTCTAGCTTCAGTGGTTTAGGCTATACATTGATCATCAGTCAGTCAGTCAGTCAGGACAAGCTTCTTTATATTATTATAGATAATATAATCTTGGAAGAACTCAATCTAGTGACACAACTAGAAAAAATAAAAAGCAAGTGTGATTCTGCGTTTGATTTGCACCCAGACAAGGAGTCATTTATGATGTGAGTACAATAGCTTAATTTTCACACGTGCATACTACGGTTGCATTAGTAACTTATTCCTTTAAATGTTATGGTGTTAACTTATAATCTTCGTCACTAAGTTTGTTAACGTTTCGTGAGTCTGAAAACTTACAAAAGCCAATTTGTAGTGTTCTAAATTCAATACACCTCTCTCGGTGAGCTAAATTAACTTTAACTGGTCGTTCACTGGCTCTAAGCGGCCGCGGCGCGGTTTTCGAGTTAGAGAGGTGAAAAATATTATGCTTTTAAATGTGCTCATACTTTTATCGTCTCAGTATTGAACAATATAGTGGACACTGAGTTTAAAAATACATTATTTTATTTTTATTGATTTTATTTTTTGGGCAGGTACGACGAAGGAACAATCATGATAAAGGTGGGCCGAGAGGAGCCAGCGATCTCCATGGATGTGAACGGAGGCAAGATCATTTGGGCCAAGCACTCGGAGATGCAGCAGGTTAACTTGAAAGCTCTGCCGGAAGGTATGCGCTCCACCACTACCACCATCACCACTACAGCCTGTTAACGTCCCAGTACTGGGCACAGGCCTCCTCCCTCATTTCACTTAAATATCTGTTCACATTAAAGATCAGTGGAAGAACCTTACCTTCAATTTACACGAGACTTCAGTATTTTGTGTCTACAGAGTTATCTGCCGAACTGCTTTGTCACAGTCGGTCGATAAGACACCCTCGCGTGGGACCCGAGAGGTTATGACCCTTTTTTGCACTTTAGTTAAAGATTAAGTGTAAGGGATATTGTATAAGAGTGTTTCTGTAATTTCATTTGAACACGTCGTGAGTAGATATTAGGTATACGGTCTCGGTCTGTTTATGTTTGTGCGGCTGTAAGAAGAACCTAAACGAAAAATCGAGGTTGAACTTTTACAAATCTAACTCGTATCGAGTCAGACTCCATCTTTGACCACAGAAAGGTTCCCTACAATCAGAAGACCGGACATCTTGACTAGAGTTAGACGTATGCGAAGCCAAAGGCGAAAGCGGCAAAGTCTAGTTCTTCACATTGTTTTAAAGAAGTCTCAGAAGAAGATCGGAAAGGAGTTTGATATTGTCAAAACTTAGATAATAATGAATATTAATGGATGTGATGTATATATATGTGATAGGTGAGCAATGAGCGTAGTGCGCAATGTGTATTCGGCAGGCACGCAGATGAAGGACGGCGAGCGCGTGCCCGTGGTGGCCAAGGACATGGGCGCGTGCGAGATCTACCCGCAGAGCATCGCGCACAACCCCAACGGGCGCTTCGTGGTGGTGTGCGGCGACGGCGAGTACATCATCTACACGGCCATGGCGCTGCGCAACAAGGCGTTCGGCGCCGCGCAGGAGTTCGCGTGGGCGCTCGACAGCTCCGAGTACGCCACGCTCGAGCACTCCAGCACCGTGCGCGTCTTCCGGAACTTCAAGGAGCGCAAGAGCTTCAAGCCGGCCTACGGCGCCGAGGGCATCTTCGGCGGCTGCCTGCTGGGCGTGCGCTGCATCAGCGGCATGGCCTTCTCCTTCTACGACTGGGAGCAGCTGGAGCTCGTGCGCAGGTGCGTGGCGAACGAGGTCGCGGAAAACATCTCCATAGATGACGCTACAATCGGGAAACTACCGGTTCTGTTTCAGGGTCGGTTGTCGAATCATTTTCCCTGTTGTTGTCGCTTTTGATATGATGTAAGGCTGGCTGGCTTCCCAGTTTTACAGAACGTGTACAGAATCCGATCGTTCGAGAATATTTAGTAATGATTGTTTAGTTTTTTTGTACGACTAAACTTTCACTAAAGAATTACACGTAGTCGAGTAGGGAGATAGGCATAGTATTTTTCAAATTCTAAATATGGCAAACACCCCTCGCGGTACGGGTGCACGGCAGTCTGCCGGACCGGAGACGGACCGTGATCGTTATCCGGAACGAGCGCGGCGGATGTTGCAGGATCGAGATCCAGCCGCGCCACGTGTACTGGTCGGAGAGCGGCGCGCTCGTGTGCCTGGCGAGCGACACCGCCTTCTACGTGCTCAAGTACAACGCGGACGTGGTGGCGCGCGCGCGCGACGCCGGCACCGCCTCCGCCGCCGAGGACGGCATCGAGGACGCGTTCGAGGTGAGTCGCGCCGCGGTGGAGGGGGGGGGGGGCTGCGCCCGCGTACTGCCGCACTCCCGTACTCACGCGTGCCCGACCGTTGCAGGTGGTCGGCGAGGTGAACGAGACCGTCAAGACGGGGCTGTGGGTCGGCGACTGCTTCATCTACAACAACTCGCTCAACAGGCTCGGCTACTACGTGGGCGGCGAGTTCGTGACCGTGTCGCACCTCGACCGCACCATGTACATCCTCGGCTACGTCGCCAAGGAGAACCGGCTGTACCTGAACGACAAGGAGCTGAACATCGTGTCGTACGCGCTGCTGCGCTCCGTGCTCGACTACCAGACGGCGGTGATGCGCGGCGACTTCGAGACCGCGGACCGCGTGCTGCCCGCCGTGCCGCACGAGCAGCGCACGCGCGTCGCGCACTTCCTCGAGAAGCAGGGCTTCGCGCAGCAGGCGCTCGCCGTGGCCACGGAGCCCGAGCACCGGTTCGACCTGGCGCTCGCGCTCGGCGACCTGCGGCGCGCGACCCGCATCGCCGAGGACGCGGAGCGCGCGGAGGGCGGCGACGCGGACGCGGACGCGGGCCCGTCGCGCGCGTCCGCCGCGCGCTGGGCGCGCCTCGGCGCCGCCGCCGCCGCCGCCGACGACCCCGAGCTCAGCGAGCGCTGCTACCTGCGCGCGCGCCACTACAGCGAGCTGCTGCTGCTCGTGTCCGCCACCGGCGACCGCCGGCTGCTCGAGCGCGCGGCGCTGCTCGCCGAGCGGGCGGGGGACCTGAACGTCGCCTTCGACTCGTACCTGCTGCTCGGAGACCTGGACGCGTGCCTGCGCCTGCTCGTCGCCAGCGACAGGCTGCCCGAGGCCGCATTCTTCGCCAGGTACGGCCACCGTCGTAGGTTCCATCGTCACCGCGTCGGACGAGATAAAAGATTACAGGATAGAAGGAGAGGCTCCGTAGACGGGTATAACGAGAGGCGCTCCCTGTTTAAATGTTAATGCATACGATCATTTCAGAATTAGTATTAAAACTATCGGCCAGAAATTCGAGTCCGAGGTTTATTTATCATCAACGTGTGGTAATAATGTACATGTACGAATGTAGCGGCTGTCCCGCAGATCGTACCACCCGTCGCGAGTGAGCGAGACGGTGAAGCTGTGGCGCGACGCGGTCAGCGCGACCGACCGCAAGTCCGCGCAGGCGCTGGCCGACCCGCTCCAGTACGAGAACCTGTTCCCGGAGTACGCGGTGAGATCCGGACACACTCCCACTGCGATGCGGTGCGGCGGGTGTTAACGTCCTACTGACGCACGATAGTGATAATAACTGGGACCGACTGAACGTGTTCTTCGAGGCACGGGGTGAAACACCGTCGACTGTCGACTCCGGGCCGACACTGCGAATTCCTTGACAGAAAACCCCCAATATCTAACAAATATTCGCCCGATCCGGAAATCGAATCGGGACCTCGTGATCCGTAGTCGTGAACCGCCGAGGCGGTTTTCCATGACGCCGATATAAAATCGACCTAAAGTCTCTCCTGTTAAAGTTCTGTTGCATCCTGCCAGTATACTAACGAGGTCCTGACACTCTCAGTCCCCTTTACGGATCTTTGTGCCTGATACCACACAACTTAATCTGGATGGTAAGTCTCATCTGCTTTGTGGTAGGATTCTACCCCGAATCCGCCTGACTAGCGACCACACTTCAGCCGTAATCTGCCGCAAAGCATCCGTGTGTTCCGACAGCGAGCTGAAGAGCCAGTCCCCTTCCTCAAAAGCCGGCAACGCATTAGTGATTCCTCAGTTGCTGCTAATGTTCATGGGCGGCGGTAATCACTTAACATCAGGTGATCCGCTCGGTTGCCCACTTTTCCTATAAAAAAAAAACTCGCGTTATCGTCGCCGAACACTTCCCGTGAGCTATGCGTATACCGTTTAAACTTAAATCCGGTTTCCCCTTCTATCGGCAGTCCCCGAAGACTGCGTCGCATTTTTTTACGGAATGACATTTAGCAAGGTCAGTTTACTGCATCGTATTGAAAGTGTGAGTGTAGGACGACGGGTGAGACCGTCCTGTTTTGCTGTGCGCGCAGGAGACGCTGCAGCAGGCGGAGCGGCAGCGCTCCGGCTCGCGGCCGAGCGCCGCGCCCGCGCCCGCCGTCGCGCCCGCCGTCGCGCCCGCCGCCGCCTGCGACATGGACCGCGACCTCGCGCGCGGTGCGGCCGAGCTGAGGGTGCCGCCCGCCGGCGACGGATGAGCCGAAATAGTAATTTATCTACTCTCATATCATAAAATTCCGAATATGAAATCAAAATGTGTCATATATTGGACTACTTTATTCACATACATCTATAATATTTAAAAAAAAAAAAAAAAAAGTTCATTATAACACTACTTTGTTAGGAAATTATTGCAAAACAATGTTAAAAAATAATTTTTTCTACATTATAGTACAGGCACTGGGTTCTGGTATTTTTGAGCCATGCCGGGTGTTTATTATTATTATTATTATTTAATACTTTATTGTACACCAAAAAAACATAAATTAAACAAAAGAAACATTTTAAAAGAAATAGGTACAATAGTTAGTTTACAATAGTTAGTTAGTTTAATTTTGTTACTTACAATGATTATCCCGCTATCAAAGTTACCCTATTACTACTACTGCGAAAGTGTGGCGGTAGCAAGATGCGGCCAGAGGACAGAGTGTAGTGCTACCATAATTGACCATAGACGCACTGCACGCACCGCACATTCGAAATTGACAATTGAATTTTAGCGCCTATTATTTAAATTTTTAATTTATTATTTATTTACTATTCAGTTTTTGTAACTCAAAATTTTGCAAGTGATTTTTGTTGCGCGGAAAAATGTCTAGCAGTGATACTGAAGAGAATTTAACTCCACCAGACATTCTGAAAATAGCATCGGGAATGACAAATAATCTTTTGCCAGCAAAATCAAAGAAAATTTACGATAAATGTTACCAAGATTTTATGAGTTGGAAAATTTTGAAAAAAACCACTTCATTTTCAGAAAATGTAATGCTAGCATATTTCCAAGAATTATCAAATAAATTTAAGTCTTTGTCCTTATGGGCTAAATACTCAATGCTCAAAAGTATATTGAGTATCTACAACCAAATCGATATTATTAAATACACAAGACTGATTGCTGTTTAAAAAAAAAAATCGCAGGGCTTTAAGGGAAAAAATGCAAAAACGTTCTCCCCTGAAGAATTGAGTACATTTATAAATTGCAATATCCAAAACATGAATACTTATTATAATAAATAATTTTGTTAATTTCTTAGTCTTTTCTTTTATACGTAAGATACCTATTGATGAGCTTAGATAAAGTAGTGTATGAAACTCTACATAATTAGTTATTAAAACACTCGTGTAATACTATTAAAAAACTCGCCTGCGGCTCGTTTTTTAAACTAACACTCGTGTTTTAATAACCTCTATTATGCAACCGTTTCATAAACTACTATTTTGATACAAGTGCGAAACGTGTGTCATTTCGCACGAGTCCCGAGGTTCCTTGGCACGAGCCGAAGGCGAGTGACAAGTCTCGGGACGAGTGAAAATGACAGTTCTGCACGTGTACCAAACAACGTTTTTTAATACAGTTGCTCAAAAATGTAAATGAAATAACAACTAAACAATAATTTAAAGAAACCATTTAATTCTTTGTCTGATAAAAATTCAAAGTACAATTTGAACAGTTGTTAAGAGTAACATTACAAGTTTTTGGAGGCAAGTTTACAGTTTGACTTAAACTATTGCTAATCTCGTACGTATGTGGTAATTCTGGGTCTGGTGCTTGTCTATTAACCGGTGTATAATAACGCCGCTGTCCATTGGAATTGGATGGTCCTGGTTCATGTTCACAAATTTTATCGTAATTATGAGAGGGGCCTGGTTGGGGTTCATATTAATTGGTCTTACACTGTTCAGTGGGTGGGTGAATATGGATTGATTCTGTGATTTGGTTCCCTATTTTTAACCCCCGACGCAAAAACGACGGGGTGTTATAAGTTTGACGTGTCTGTGTGTGTGTGTGTGTGTGTGTGTGTGTGTGTGTGTCTGTCTGTTCCCCTGTGGCGCTCAAACGGGTGGACCGATTTGAATGCGGTTTTTTTGTTTGAAAGGTGAATTAGTCGAGAGTGTTCTTAGCTATGTTTGATGAAAATCGGTCCAAGATGGCCGCCGCTACAAAATGGCGGATGATATATTTTTTCACAACTCCCTTGATATGGGTATCAAATGAAAGGGCTTGACTAGTAGAATAGCACTATTGCAAATTCAAGATGGCCGCCGCCACTAAATGGCGAATGTCGGGGGTTTTTTAAATTTTCAATTTACACTTGTTAATTTATTATCAATAGAGCTTTCTATATAACCTTCGGCGACTTGAGTCGATTTCCAGCCGCCATGTCTTTTTAAAGTTGTAATATTAGCCCCAGAATCTGCGAGTAAAGTTGCAGAGGATCGTCGAAAACAATGACCCGTGTAAAGATCAGCATCTGGCAAGTTTAAAAATTTGGCAATTTCTTTTGGCATATTTCCAAACTTATTAATGCCTATAGCTTGTGCAGTGCATTTTCCTTTCTGGTAATTCTGAAAAAAACGGTCACTCTTGCCTTTCGATGTACGCTGACATTGATATTTCCTTACTTTTTCATAAAATAAACCATCAACTGTAAAAGATCTAGGTATCTTAGTTTTAGTATTTGGTATTTTAATTATGAGCATTTTTCCGTGATTTTTTATATCTTTCATTGTAATGTTCGCAAGTTCTTCACGTCTGCATGCACCAGATATCCCGAAAATGAGTGCAACCTATGAACAAATTTAACACACTTTACCTAGTCAAATGCATAACAAAAAAGTCAAAATAACTATAATTGGACATAATAACTATTAAAGACTGAGTACGATACCTACCTTTGTCGCCAGATATTGATGATCCGGAGCTTCATTAATAAATTGTTCAATATTAGCTGCTGTCAATACTTTAGATTTTTTAGTTTGATAGCCTTCAGATTTCCTCTTCAAAAATGCAGTCAATTTCGTGTAACTCTTTATATCAATATCATTTTTTGTTTTAATCATAGTTTTTAACATTGAATATTTTGACCACATAGTAGACGCTTGATATTTCTTAGATAATTCAAGAAAGTAGGCCAAAAGTACGTTTTCGGAAAAAGTATTTGCTCTGTTTTCCATTTTCCAGTCAATGAATTGATCATAGACGGCCATATATTTCTCCTTTGACTTCTCCGGCAAAATACTATTACTTGCAATTAATGCCTTTATACATATATCTGGCGGTGTTAAATCTATTCCACAATCTTCTGAATCGCTCATTTTTTCACAACAATAATTTCAAATCAATACGAGTCAATTAGAAAATTAAATTAAATGGTATATAAATGAAAAAGGCGGGTTTTGTCTTGCTTTTTTTAGAAGACTTTTTTCAAATAGGCAAGGATCACAAACCATTCAGCCTAATCAATAGGAGGTATTTTGTCAGATAAAGCAATATACATTTAAACATCAAAAAGCAATTTATTTATTACTTTATTATTTATTATCTATTTACATATCTATCTATCTTCTATAATATAATAAAACTGTAACAGATCCAATTCTGTACATTGAAGATATTTTGAAATTTTTTATTGCAGGGCACTCTATAATCGATACTGAAGCCAAAACTGCAATTTGTTTCATTTTTGTCTGTCTGTCTGTCTTTCTGTCTGTCTGTCTGTCTGTCTGTCTGTCTGTATCTTGGCCGCGCATCACGCCGAAACTACTGAATGGATTCAAATAAAACTTGGTACGATTTGAGTTTATACTCCGAGGTAGGACATAGGATACTTTTTATCCCGAAATTCAGCACGGTTCCCTCGGGAGAGGGGATGAAAGTTAAAACGTGTATTTAGCTGTAATTCATTAACGCATTATTCGATTTCACTCATTCTTTTTTTGTTCGAAAGGTAGTACTTTATATATTGTCCCGTAAATATTTCAAGGTCATAAGTTTTTTATTTCAGAAATGACAGACATTACAACCCTCAGTATTGGGTTCAAATAACTTGGGACCCGGATCTTTGAACGTACGGCTTATTTTAAACTGGTGTGCGTTTAAATTTCTGTTTGTCGGTCTGTCTATTTGTTCCAGCTAATCTCCGAAACGGCTGGATCGATTTTAATGGAACTTTCAATGTTATAAGGAGTAGGTAACTAGGCTACATTTAGTTTAGGTACATAAAAGAATTATGGGATCCGATCCGATCCTACATCAAAACCTATATCTACGCGAACGAAGTTGCGGGGATCAGCTAGTAATATAATAAAACTGTAACAGATCCAATTCTGTACATTGAAGATATTTTGAAAATTTTTATTGGAGGGCACTCTATAATCGATACTGAAGCCAAAACTGCAATTTATTTCATTTTTGTCTGTCTGTCTGTCTGTCTGTCTGTCTGTCTGTCTGTCTGTCTGTCTGTCTGTCTGTATCTTGGCCGCGCATCACGCCGAAACTACTGAATGGATTCGAATGAAACTTGGTACGATTTGAGTTTATACTCCGAGGTAGGTTATAGGATACTTTTTATCCCGAAACTCAACATGGTTCCCTTGGGAGAAGGGATGAAAGTTAAAACGTGTATTTAGCTGTAATTCATTAACGCGTTGTTCGATTTCACTCATTCTTTTTTTGTTAGAAAGGTAGTACTTTATATATTGTCCCGTAAATATTTCAAGGTCATAAGTTTTTTATTTCAGAAATGACAGACATTACAACCCTCAGTATTGGGTTCAAATAACTTGGGACCCGGATCTTTGAACGTACGGCTTATTTTAAACTGGTGTGCGTTTAAATTTCTGTTTGTCGGTCTGTCTATTTGTTCCAGCTAATCTCCGAAACGGCTGGATCGATTTTAATGGAACTTTCAATGTTATAAGGAGTAGGTAACTAGGCTACATTTAGTTTAGGTACATAAAAGAATTATGGGATCCGATCCGATCCTACATCAAAACCTATATCTACGCGAACGAAGTTGCGGGGATCAGCTAGTAATATAATAAAACTGTAACAGATCCAATTCTGTACATTGAAGATATTTTGAAAATTTTTATTGGAGGGCACTCTATAATCGATACTGAAGCCAAAACTGCAATTTATTTCATTTTTGTCTGTCTGTCTGTCTGTCTGTCTGTCTGTCTGTCTGTCTGTCTGTCTGTCTGTCTGTATCTTGGCCGCGCATCACGCCGAAACTACTGAATGGATTCGAATGAAACTTGGTACGATTTGAGTTTATACTCCGAGGTAGGTTATAGGATACTTTTTATCCCGAAACTCAACATGGTTCCCTTGGGAGAAGGGATGAAAGTTAAAACGTGTATTTAGCTGTAATTCATTAACGCGTTGTTCGATTTCACTCATTCTTTTTTTGTTAGAAAGGTAGTACTTTATATATTGTCCCGTAAATATTTCAAGGTCATAGGTTTTTTAGTTCAGAAATGACAGGCATTTAGTGGGTTCCAATAACTTGGGACGCGGATGTTTGTACGTACGGCTTATTTTAAACTGGCGTGCGTTTAAATTTATGTTTGTCGGCCTGTCTATTTGTTCCAGCTAATCTCCGAAACGGCTGGATCGATTTTGATGGAACTTTCAATGACAGATAGGTGATGTTAAGGAGTAACTTAGGATACATTTAGTTTAGGTACAAAAAAGAATTATGGGGTCCGATCTGATTCTATATAAAAACCTATATCCAGGCGAACGAAGTCGCGGGGGTCGGCTAGTAATATAATATAAGTAATATAACTTGTATTACTTTACATTTTTGATTTAATAGCAAATAAATTTATTCTTTGGTGTACGAAAGCCAAAATTTTTTTTTTTTCATAATACTCAGGTACTGAGAGACCGCCAAGAAGGTTATAAGTATATATTCTAAGGAGACTAGTCTTTCCTAAGAACTTTTTAGCTATCACTTTAGGGTTTCGAATAATACTCATTTAACCGGTCATTCATAATACTCTAAATTTTTTTGGATAATTTTTGAAATTAGATAACTGTTTAATTAGTAAAGTATACAATTTTTATATTTTAAATATATGCATTTTTTTATTTTATAGTTTCAATGCTAAATGACTTAATTAAAAAAAAAAATGGTTTAACTTACAAACTCTTTGGTTGATGTATGGCTTGAAACAAAAGTAAATTAAAAAAAAATATATGGGAAAGTCAAGAAGCTTATAAGTATGTATTATATGGAAAAGTAAAAAGCACTAGTGCGAAAAATTCAACTTTCCGCACGATATACACCTACAAAAAGTACCACTTTTTGAGGGTGTATATCCGCCCGCCCCGACCGCCCCGGATAAAGGGGGGCCCCGGGAGGTGGCGGGATTTGACTCCTCGCTGTCTCTCTGTCCATCTCCGTTTTTATTAGATGTTAAAAATGAATAGCGAGGAGCGAAAGTGACGTGCGCCGGTCGCGCGTTCGTTCGCGCGCACCGATGCGCGGCGAGCGTGCGCACGTGCCGTCGGACGAATCGAAGTATACACGTCCACGTCCACGGAAGAGAGAAGGCAGGGGAAGTGAAATGCACCAAAACTACTATAGGAACCGCTGTCGCCAAACTCATACAAATATACCGTTAATCATATATTGCACTACAAAGAAACAAATCGTTTGATTTGTCGTTTTAAGTTTAGTCAAAACTAGCCTACTTCACAGAACTCACAGATTTGGAAACAAACCCTGATTTTCTAGAAATAAGATTTATTTTGCTTTAACGGAAGAATGTATTTATGAGCTATGAGTAAATAAAAATGTTGAGTAAAAGCCATTAAAACTTTAGTGATTGACTAAAATGTAAAGTTATCGATTCTTAATTTTTTTACTATTTGGGTTTTGACAATGACTTATATATTAAGAAAAGCGATATATTATTATTATTATGAATCAAAAATAATACGATATAAAAAATGCCTACTTATATAATACGATCAATTTAGACTTCCAAGATTACAATATTCACACCTGGCTGAAAATTGGTAGGATTGTTCAAAACACTATTATAAATGAAATGTGAAAAGTCCTCATCGATCCGACACCTGGAAAAAAATTACTCGGTGTCAAAGTTTTCACGGGAAATTTTTCAGCAAAACGGTAAGTCTTATCATAAAATTATTTTAAACAAAATTGTAGATCAGATAATTATCTATAAAAAATGTCTGTATACTTTTTTTCCTAAGAGCCACCGTTTTTGAGATATAACGATTCAAAAAAATTAATTTTGAAATAAAAATGAGGGGCTGGGTTTCTTTTTACCCGAAATTCTGTGGTGGTGGTGCAATCTTGTATTTGCATAGTGCTATTCTACTAGTCAAGCCCTTTCATTTGATACCCATATTAAGGGGGTTGTGAAAAAATATGTAATCCGCCATTTTGTAGCGGCGGCCATCTTAGACCGATTTTCTTCAAACATAGCTAACAACACTCTCGACTAATTCACCTTTCAAACAAAAAAAAAACGCATTCAAATCGGTCCACCCGTTTGAGCTCCACAGGGGAACAGACAGACACACGCACACACACACACACACACACAGACACGTCAAACTTATAACACCCCGTCGTTTTTGCTTCGGGGGTTAATTAATAATAACTGTATCAAAAATCATCGTTTGGTCGTTAAAATATCGATACCAATGTACTTAGCTAACATCATGACATCTCTACGACCACGACCACCCGATCGGCGTCCATACCGTGAGTCTAACGTCTTAGTGAAGGAATATATTTATATAGTACAAGTCCATTGCGTCCTAAGACCGACCGATTCAATGATTGATTTCTACTAAGCAAGCAATGGATTTTGTTCATAATGAGATATAGACTTCTCAATTTAGCACATTTTTAGCATAATGTAAATATACAAAATAATGTTTTCTTGTTTTTTATGGAAAATAACAACAATAGCTTGTACTTAAGTGTGAAATGAGATGCCATATTTTGTATGATTCACTTTTTTGCTTGATTTTTTGCAAACAACCACTGAACAACACGGCATTTTGTTAAAAATCGAGAGCGGTGAAGCGATCGTTGGACGACATTCGACTCAAGACAAAAACGGTTCTCAGGTGTATTTAACGCCAGAAGAGTTCTCAGGAACCACGCCCCCTTGCCATATCTCGTCTTATTCATTTTATCTATGTCCACGTCCGATGGGACGCCGTCCGTCCTCCGTCCTGGCGTCCAAGTCGTAGCCTTGCGCGCTCAGTCGGAAGGGAAACGGAACATTGGTCTCGTTCAGCGCGGCTCGGTATATTCTCTGAAACTGCATGTTTATTGTTTAACCAGCGAGCACGGCGGCGCGCCGCACGAGCCGAGCGGGGCCGGAGCCGACCGCGCCTCCCGCGCCTCGCCCCTCACCAGCGACCGCGGCGACTCGCTCGACAGCCTGGAGGCCATCGAGAGGGAGATCGAGGGGATGGAGCTCGACGTAGAAGACGACATGGTGAGAACGCAACATTCCGAGCGTGTGCAGGAGCCGTCGGGGTCCCCGTTCCGAGCAGAATGACACATTACGTACAGTTAACGTAATTTTAAATCTTACCCTGGGCCCTCGGAACGCGTCCGTGCGCTCCGGCCCGTTTCGCCGATCTGCCATTCGCCCGTACCTTGCGCAGGTTACTCGCTTCCATAGTCGACGGGTAACTTTTGCTCGGGCGCTAGTCGGATACAAATATACTTACTAAGTATAGTGAGACAGAAGATTTACAAAAAAAACTATGCGCACTTAACCGTTTATTAACTGATTATAATAGGTCATGAATAAGATGTATTCTATTCCCCTCTTGTATGAACCCTTCGAGCGACTCCGCCTGACCGTGATATTGTTCTCTTTCAGAATCTGGAGGACACAGATTTACTGGACTAATATTCTAAGAAGTACACTACCGTCCAAAAGTTTTTGAACACCTGCATGATATGTGCTTCAATACCTTATAGTTAAAGATTTTTCAACAAGTGCGTTTCGTTAATTTTTTTATACAATGATTTGGGGCTGTTTTTTTTTTTTTTTTGGGTTATTGGATGTTGTGCCTTGAGCCTTAATTTCTTAATAATGTAGTGTACAGATGATAGGACAGAATGTAGGTACTTTCTGAAGATTCGAAATTTACTCGAATACTGCTTTTTTATATCCTCGGAATATTCTTTAGGTGTCCCCATTTTGTATAAAAAAATTACGAAAATCTTGACGTTGCACTAGTTGAAAAATCTTTAATTGTAAGGTATTGAAGCACATGCTATATAGGTGTTCAAATACTTTTGGACGGTAGTGTAAGTACATATATCTAGTTATTGTATATCTTGTTAGGGGCCATCTATATATTACGACACAGGTTAAGGGAGGGGGTCGACGAATTGTTACATTGTGTGATAAGGGGGTGGGAGGGGCCCTAAATCTAGTGACGTCACATTTCAAAAAATATAATATTATATTTAAAGTACCACTATAAATCACGTAATATGAATCATTAAAGAAAATTAATAATAATACAATCAAATAGTTTTTTGTTTCGTTAATTTTTTCAACAATGTTGAACAAATTAACAAAAAATGTGCACGGCTCCAAAAATCATGAAATGTATGTGACGTAATTTATGGATGGTCCCCTAGTATTCCGAGTATAAACGTGTGTATTTCCTACAGAGCTACCTAGTTATGTTAAGGTTAATAATATAGTATTATACACATTATTGGAGAGTTTTATTTATCATCGATTTACGTACAGCCACGTCCTCGCGCCTCGCACCTCGCACGTCGGCTGATAAGTTCAAGCGGGGGACAGATAACTTCTCACCGCCGATCGCGACTGATAAGTTCAAGCGGGGGACAGATAACTTCTCACCGCCGATCGCGACTGATAAGTTCAAGCGGGGGACAGATAACTTCTCACCGCCGATCGCGACTGATAAGTTCAAGCGGGGGACAGATAACTTCTCACCGCCGATCGCGACTGATAAGTTCAAGCGGGGGACAGATAACTTCTCACCGCCGATCGCGACATGTGTCACGATTGTCAAATTATTGCTAAAAATGGAAGAAGAAGAGAGATACTTTGTCTTACAGAGCGACCAATCTATCTGTGAACTGATGGAGGTCGTTATAGTGTCGCTTTAGTGTTGCCATACAATCGTTTTTTCGACAAAACCGAAATACCATAGCAGTACTTACGAGGTGCGGCAAGTCGTCCGTGTCCACGACTAGTAATCCCAATGTGGGACTCACTGCGACTCGTCGCATCACTATATAATATAAATAAATGCAAAAGCAGCAAAAGCTGCAGCAAAGCAAAAGCTGCAAAGGCAGATAAATGCTGCCATTTTGGACTTGGCTGAGTGTAATTACTAAGTAACTAATTAAATTTGAAAAGAGATCTGTTAAGGGGATGAAAGTCAAAACGTGTATTTAGCTGTAATTCAATAACGCGTGGTCCGATTTCATTCATTCTTTTTTGTTAGAAAGAATATACTTTAAAGATTACCGACTAATCTCTAAAAGGCTGGATCGATTTTGATGGGACTTTCACTGGCGGATGTTTACATTTTGATCTAACATCCGCCAGTGAACTTTTAACAGTTTTTAGCATGATATAAGCTCACAAAATGATTCCTACGGGATTTTTAAAAACCAATATATATCCACGCGAACGAAGTCGCGGGTGTTCGCTTGTCCACAATAATTCCGGAGAAATGGATGGTCAAACACACCTATAAAATTTGTTTATTAAGTAGGTTATTATTACACTAATATTATAAATAAGAAAGTTTGTGTGTATGTATGTATACGTGTGTATGTTTGTTACTCTTTAACGCCGCAACTACTGAACTGATTTGGTTGAAATTTTGAATGGAGATAGATTATGCCTTGACTTAACACATAGGCTATTTTATCCCGGAAAAGTGTTCCTGTGGGACTTAAAACAACGCCATCTATCACCACTACAACCTTTTCACGTCCCACTGCTGGGCTGCACGGCTCATAGGAGAGAGGGATTTAGAGCTTAGACCCGCCACACTGCTCCAATGCGGATTGGCGAGCTTTAACGACTATTGTCACATGATAGTGAGTGATAATAACCGGGACTGACTGCTTAACGTGCTCTCAGAGGCACGGGGATGAAACACCGCCAACTACCAACTCCGGGCTGGCACTGAGAATTTCTTGACAGAAAAACCCAATGCCTAACAATTATTCGCCCGACCCGGGAATCTGACCCGGAACTTCGTGATCTGCAGTCGAATATGCTATACTAACCACTAGACCAACGAGGCAGTTTATCTATAGATATAATAAATAAAATTGAAGTGTCTGTCTGTAATTTCGAAATAACTACCTCATATTAAGCTCATACGGTTATTTGAACTGTACCATAACCGAATCACACGTTTTTAAAATTTTTGTCTCTGTCTGTCTGTTTGAACGGGCTAATCTTCGGAACGGCTGAACCGATTTTGACGGGACTTTCACATACAAGTAGAGAATTAATCAGGGAGGACTTTCAAAAAAGGAAGAGTTGTGTTTTTCTACCTATGTACACCGATATCTCGAGATTTTTGAACCGATTTGCGTAATTTTTTTATCGATAGAGAAACATTGCGACCCTGTTCTATAAAAAATTTGGATTCCAACTCCTCAATCCTGATGCTGATCCCCAAAACTAATGGAATTTAGAAACTTTCGGTTATTTAAATTGATATTGGGGGTACCAATTAAAGACTTTATCGTTGAATGAACTCAAATAGGTACATATCCAACTCCTCAACCCTG
Source organism: Melanargia galathea (assembly GCA_920104075.1). Taxonomy (NCBI): domain Eukaryota; kingdom Metazoa; phylum Arthropoda; class Insecta; order Lepidoptera; family Nymphalidae; genus Melanargia; species Melanargia galathea. The sequence continues at coordinate 1,240,724 of CAKKTA010000001.1, forward strand.
ATGCTGTAAGGAATTGTATTCCGAAATCGTGGGGATCCCACGGGATTTTTCCGTTTTGGAGACGGGTTAGGTACTACAGTTAAGCTACTTTTTGTTCTGGAAAATCAAAAGTTCCCACGGGATTTTTAAAAACCTAAATCCACACGGGCGAAGCCGTGGGCATCATCTATAATATAATAAAACTGTAACAGATCCAATTCTGTACATTGAAGATATTTTGAAAATTTTTATTGGAGGGCACTCTATAATCGATACTGAAGCCAAAACTGCAATTTTTTTCATTTTTGTCTGTCTGTCTGTCTGTCTGTCTGTCTGTCTGTCTGTCTGTCTGTCTGTATCTTGGCCGCGCATCACGCCGAAACTACTGAATGGATTCGAATGAAACTTGGTACGATTTGAGTTTATACTCCGAGGTAGGACATAGGATACTTTTTATCCCGAAATTCAGCACGGTTCTCTTGGGAGAGGGGATGAAAATTAAAACGTGTATTAAGCTGTAATTCATTAACGCATTGTTCGATTTCACTCATTCTTTTTTTGTTATAAAGGTAATACTTTATTTATTGTCCCATAAATATTTCAAGGTCATAGGTTTTTTAGTTTAGAAATGACAGACATTACAATCCTCAGTATTGGGTTCAAATAACTTGGGACCCGGATCTTTGAACGTATGGCTTATTTTAAACTGGCGTGCATATAAATTTATGTTTGTCGGTCTGTCTATTTATTCCAGCTAATCTCCGAAACGGCTGGATCGTTTTTAATGGAACTTTAATTGTTATACGGAGTAACTTAGGCTACATTTAGTTTAGGTACCTACATAAAAGAATTATGGGATCCGATCCGATCCTATATAAAACCTATAAACACGCGAACGAAGTCGCGGGGGTCAGCTTGTCTAGTATATTATATAGAGCAGTTTCCATCTATCGGCAAATAAATAAAACTTTGACTGCTAGGAGTGCTGTTCCTATATTTGTCTTATGAGCTTTTCTAGTATAATTTTTCCGCGGGTAACATCGCGGGGCTCAGCTAGTACATATATTACAGTAATTATTATGGTACCGACGTGTAAAACCAATGATAGTGGCATAAGTCGCTTTCAAGGATCGTCTAGATCACAGTCTAGATACTTAGCCGGTTTAACAATGATAGCGATACAATGTAACAGACAATTAATTACGTGCCTATTTTATAATGCACTAGCGGTCCACCCCGGCTTCGCCCGTGGTACATCTATATCTATAATCTATAATATAATAAAACTGTAACAGATCCAATTCTGTACATTGAAGATATTTTGAAAATTTTTATTGGAGGGCACTCTATAATCGATACTGAAGCCAAAACTGCAATTTTTTTCATTTTTGTCTGTCTGTCTGTCTGTCTGTCTGTCTGTCTGTCTGTCTGTCTGTCTGTATCTTGGCCGCGCATCACGCCGAAACTACTGAATGGATTCGAATGAAACTTGGTACGATTTGAGTTTATACTCCGAGGTAGGACATAGGATACTTTTTATCCCGAAATTCAGCACGGTTCTCTTGGGAGAGGGGATGAAAATTAAAACGTGTATTAAGCTGTAATTCATTAACGCATTGTTCGATTTCACTCATTCTTTTTTTGTTATAAAGGTAATACTTTATTTATTGTCCCATAAATATTTCAAGGTCATAGGTTTTTTAGTTTAGAAATGACAGACATTACAATCCTCAGTATTGGGTTCAAATAACTTGGGACCCGGATCTTTGAACGTATGGCTTATTTTAAACTGGCGTGCATATAAATTTATGTTTGTCGGTCTGTCTATTTATTCCAGCTAATCTCCGAAACGGCTGGATCGTTTTTAATGGAACTTTAATTGTTATACGGAGTAACTTAGGCTACATTTAGTTTAGGTACCTACATAAAAGAATTATGGGATCCGATCCGATCCTATATAAAACCTATAAACACGCGAACGAAGTCGCGGGGGTCAGCTATTTATTATATAATCTGTAGCACTCAAGGATCACGTAGATATCCAACGGTGAAAGAATTTCTGAAATCGGTCCAGTAGTTCCTGATATTAGCGCGTTCAAACAAACAAACTCTTCCGCTTTATTATATTACTATAGATTGCTTAAGTCAATTCACGGAGGTGGTCCTACATTGGATGTAAGAAAATTCGGGTAATAATATATGTATTTGTGAAGGCAGTTTTGCCTTCACAAATACATATATTATTACCCGACTACGGCAAAGCCAAAAGAAGGGTTATGATTTTAGCAGTCTATGTATGTATGTATGTGGCCAATTTTATTATGAGATTCTGTGTGTACCACCGTAGCGCCTAAACTAGTGGGCCGATTTTGATGAATGAGGTGTCATTATTCTTTGTTATGGTCCGGGCTCCGGGTGACATATAGGCTACATTTTATATACGAAAAAATCGAGAAGCGACGTGCGAGCGGCAAAAGTTTATTATTATTTAGTTTCAGATAGACATAATAGATGGCGCCCCGGCGATGCTTGCCCCGCGTTCTGCAACCTAAATTATTAAATTATTACTAGGTAAGCATAGTCGGGATTTAGTTTACGAACTTTTAAAGAATAGTAATTACCTACCTACTACAATATTATTTTTATAGTTAGAATTGGAAGCTTTTTTTCGCGTGTGTTGTGTTCCTGTATGGTTTGAAATCACAATCAAAGACTACAATATTACTACTGTCACAATTGGACCCGGTAGGTGGCGCTGATGTCATTATGTCACCCAAGGACGACGTCTGCCGCGTCCGCTAGTTATTGATAAACACATTGATAAATATTTTCTATAAAATCCTGGCTCTTTAGTGAAGTTCACATTGCTATGACGTTTGCCACAGGCGCTCGCACATTAACAAGTCCGAAACAGACTTCTGTTGGCGGACTTTTCATCGACACAAGTTCATTTCGTCGACAGAACTATAATTTTTTTTTCAAACCTCTTTCTCGAAATTAAGGCTGGTCATAAAACTATTGAACCAAAGTTCCAAGAAAGTGCGCTTCGACAGTTGGAAAGCACTCTACTTGTTAATCTTTCTCATGAGTAAACGTTTCCCAATGAATATTCCTATCAAAATCGGTCCAGCATTTCAGAGACAGACAAACACAAATTTTAATGTACCCCAGATGATAATGCGGATGTTAAAAGTTTTCTGTGTAATCCGGGTTCCAAGTTATATGAAATAGGTACAAGATTGGGATGGCTGTAATTTCTGAACTACACAAGTATAAATTTTCAGTCGCGCGCGGTAGTGTCTGGTGAGCGCACGTATCGCCTTGGTAAAGTTTTTTTTTCAATCTACCTACATAATGCGACAAAAATGCAAAGTTTAGCTCTTTTAACAGAGCCAAATACGGTTAATGAATGTGCTATGAGTGTAGAAGAGTTTGAGAGCAATGCTTTGAATTGTGGGCAGGAGTTTGAGTGTGGAGAGTCAAGTCAAAAGACTTATAAGATGGCTTTAGTTTCTAGTGCCAGTGTGAGACCTACAAAAAGGAATTGGAGTGAAGACGGAGCCCAAATTGATGAGCAGAATGGTGAGAATGACGGTGAGTTTATTGTTGTGCAAAGGAAGACGAAGCGATATTCGCGAAAATATGATAATGATAATCATAGACGAAATATAGTCAAAGAGCCGGTGGAAAATATCTATGAAGTGTGTTTAACGTCCACTGAAGTACTACCTAAGCAAATAGGCTTGGTTAAATTATTGAAGGAGGAAAATTTGGTGGATATAACTAGTATTAAATACAGAAGCCCGTATAAAGTATTTATAAGGTTTGAAACAAGAGAGGAAGCTGATAAGTTACTCAAGAGTGAAAGGATTATAAATTTAGGATATAGATGTCATTTGACAAATGAAGTAAGTTATTCTTATGGCACGGTTAGATACCTTGAGATCGAAATAGAAGAAAAAGAACTATTAGAAAATATTACATGTCAATCAGAGATTATCTCTTTAAGAAGGCTCAAAAAGATGACAGATGATGGTAAGTGGATAATTAGTGAAACTGTTCGATTTTGTTTCAAGGGTTCTACTTTGCCGGCGTATGTCTATGGATATGGAGGAAGATTTAAAGTAGAACCGTATATTTTTCCGGTTTCACAATGTGGAAATTGCTGGCTTTTTGGGCATCTGACACGGAACTGCGCACAGAAAAGTAAAGTGTGTCCCAAATGTGCAAAAAACCATGAAAATTGTGATATTGATAGATATAGATGTGTGAATTGTAAGGGAAACCATATGGCGTTTAATAAGAGATGTCCAGTTTACTTAAAAGAAAAACGTATCCGTGAAATTATGAGCAAAGATAACTGTACATACAAAATGGCGTTGTCTTTATACCTCAATGATAAGAAAGACTCCAGAAAAAATAATTATTATTCTACCACAGAAAATGAATTTAAAAGTCAAGAGAGAACACATGAAGATGGAAATACTTTTAATGAAAAGGCGGAAGAAACAGAAGAGAGTGAAGATGATAGTTCAGAAGAATTTAGATTGAATACACCTTTACATAGGAAACCAAAAAATAAAAAAAATAAAAAGAAGACACGGAAAACAGAAAACTCACAAAACTGTTTTGAAGAAAACGAAGGAAGAACTGAAGAGCCATCTGAGGAAAGTAACATAACTAATGGGGTTACAAAGGAAAAACCTAGATTCATATCTATTTTGTGCAAAACTAAGGACATTTTGTTGGGGGAAAAGTCGACAGAAGAGAAGATTATTTCAGTAGTGAAACTATTATTTGAGTGGATGGCATCATTTATTTGTGAGGTAGTAAGTAACGGAGAGATGATTAGTAAATTCTTTAACGGTTTGTTTAATGGCTAGTACAACTTGGAAGAATTCTGTGATTAATATAGCGCAATGGAATGCACAAAGTGTGTCACCAAAAAAGCAGGATTTGGAGTTATTATTAAATCGCGAAAATATCCACATTTGTATTTTGAGTGAAACTTGGTTAGAATCAAATAAACTGTTTAAACTTAAGGACTATAATATTTATAGAAAAGACAGATCTGATTGTTATGGCGGTGTTGCTATAATAGTACATAAATCTATAAAAAGTCAAAATATCCCAATTGATGTCAATAATCCAGGAATTGAAATTGTCTCGGTAAGAATTTTAAACTGTGAATATTTAAAAGTTGTTTCATCAATATATTGTCCATCATCCGTTTTAACATCACAAAATGACTGGGATGATATATTTTCAAGGTTCCCGAGTAAATCAGTATTGGCGGAGGATTTCAACGGGCATCACACAAATTGGTCTTGTAAAAATGACACTAGGGGATCTCAGATATATGATGCATCATTTGACAGTAATTATATTTCGTTAAATAATGGTGCGAGCACTAGGATCAAATTAGTTAATAATATTCTACAAGCCACTTCACCAGATATCACTTTTGTTACTGCTGATATTGCTGTATATTTTAAATGGCAAATCACGAATGAAAATTTAGGTAGTGATCATATTTTTATTAAGTATAGTTTGGAGTATGGAAGTAGAGCTACTTTTGTAAAACAAAGGAATTTTAAATTAGCCAATTAGCAAGAATATCGGCTTGTTTTAAAGAATAGTTTTGATCAGCCACCTGAAAGTCGTAGATGTGTTCAAAGTATGTATGACTACTTTGTTAATGAGATTAATCACGCAGCTAGCAAAAGTATTCCCATGAAAAAAATATGTGCGGATCCTTTAAAAAAATTTCAGCCTAAACCCTATTGGGATCCGTCACTATCACGCGCTATAGCTGAACGTAGATTAGCATTGAAAAATTTTAGGCGTAATCCTATTCCAAGTAATTTCGATAAATTAACTTCAAAAATAGTAGAAGTTAGACGATTAATAAAACGTGCCGCAGCTAAAGACTGGCAAAGATATTGCGGAGAAATTGATGAAGTTACGGATAGTCCGACCATGTGGCGTAAAATGCGTTGGGTTAAGGGTGTAAGAAGCAGTCATTATCAGGCCCCAAGTGACAAAAAAGAGGAACTTTTACGTTCTTTAGCTCCAGATTTTGTGGAGTCTCCACCGCCTTTACTGATTTCTAACAACCCTACATTGGAACAAGATTTTTCAATTAATGAATTTCGACATTGTTTAAAAAAAAAGGATACTGCCCCGGGTGATGATGGTGTTACTTACTCTATGATATATAATTTGCCTCTAAACGGTAAGCTGTATTTACTTAAAATTTATAATCTAATTCTTGGTCAAGCTTCTATCCCAGAACAGTGGCGTAGTATTAAAATTATTCCTATTCCTAAAGAAAATCGAGATCCTAATTTAACACCAAAGTTGAGGCCTATTTCATTAATTTCATGTATATGTAAAATTTATCATTTGATGTTAACGAAACGATTGGAGTGGTTTGTCGAGAACAAGAAAGTAATACCATCATCGACTACTGGTTTTAGAAGAGGTCAGTCATGTATGGACTGTCTCACCCGTCTTGTGTCACATATACAGATAGGTATGTCAAAAGGTGTTTCCACACTGGCTTGCTTTTTAGACATTGAAAGTGCTTATAATAATGTCCTTATTGATAAGCTAGTTATGATTCTAGATAATCTAAAAGTGGGTGCAAAGATATGTAGATATTTATGGGAGTTTTTAAGTAAAAGATACCTAAAAATAGAGGATGACAGTGAAAAGGAGACATCTTTTATAAGGTGGGCTAATAGAGGACTAGCACAGGGAGACCCTTTATCTCCTCTGCTTTTCAACATAGTCACTTCTCAAATATGCACAGGAATAAATAATGTAAATGTTTTGCAATACGCGGATGACTATGTTGTTTATGCACAAAATGAAAACTTAAGTGTTAGCAATATTAATGTACAAAATGCTCTCACAATGATAGTGGATGAATTGGAACAAATTGGTTTAGAATTGTCATCTAGTAAGACTAAATATTGTGTATTCACTAGAAAAAGAAGAATAGCCAATGTTACATTAGAAGTTAATAGTCTTAGGATTGAATATGTAGATTGTCTCAAATATTTGGGAATATGGATCGATAAGTCATTACGGTGGAGCAAGCATATCAATAAAACTAGAGAGAAAACGATGAAGACCTTAAATTTATTAAAAATATTAGCAGGCGCGTCGTGGGGGTTACATCCTAAACATTTGAGACGATTATACATTGCATTAATCCGTAGTCGAATTGATTATGGCTGTTTTCTTTTTGATAATGCAGCTGAAACACATTTATTGAAGTTAGATAGAGTACAAAATGCCGCATTGCGTGTTATTGGTAGTTTTATTAGAACTACACCAATTCACGTAATGGAATGTGAACTATCCGTTACTCCACTTTATTTACGTCGTCAGTATTTAGCTACAAAATACTGTTTGAAAGCTAGAGCTCAGTCTCATAATACTACTATTGATTTACTAAAGGAACTATCCAACTTTTGTCAAACAGCTTATTGGGAGAGGAAGAAACAACCTTTATTGGTTAAAGTCTATAATAATGTTAGAGAGCAGAAAGTTTATTCATGTAATCCTCTTCCTATGTTTTTATTAAATACTTGGACATCAAAAATTGATACAAATTTTATATCTTCTGAAATTGAAGATGTAACAGAGTCTAAGAAGAATACTTGTAGTAATAGTTTAAAATATAAAACATTGGATATGTTACATACTAAATATAATGGGTGGCATAAAATATACACAGACGGGTCTAAAACCAGTGACGGGCTTGGAGCAGCTTTTTTTGATCCCGGTCACAAGGTGAAAGAAATGTTTAAAATAACATCCGATATCACAATTATGTCCACCGAGCTCTTTGCAATCTCGGAAGCAATTTCATATGCTACTAAGATAGGACTAAGAAAGTTCGTTATCTTAACGGACAGCAAAAGTGCATTGCATCATATAGCTCGATGCGCCTCCTCTGGTGTAAGAGGTGTTTCGATAGCATATGATATTATTAGGAAATTTCTACAGCTTTCTAGCAGTGGTTTGTCTATGAGATTGCAATGGGTTCCGGCTCATACCGATGTGAGAGGTAACGAGGAGGTCGATAGAGTAGCCAAATGTGCTACTTTATCGGGAACTGAAGTATTTGTTATTCCAGATCACACAGAAGTTCTATTAGAATATAAATTACAGATCTATAATAATTGGAAAAAATATTTTAACGAAACATCAATATCAAAGGGAGTATGGTACAAAACAATACAAAAGGAACCTCCTCGTATACCTTGGTTTTCTAATGTTAAGTTGCGTAGAAAATTGGTAGTGGTAGCTCTCAGACTACGTTCCGGGCACACTCCACTAAATAGCTTTAAATATTTAATGAAGAAGGTAGACTCAAAAAATTGTTCAACTTGTGGTTTAATAGAAGATACCCACCATCTATTGGTGGAGTGTGTGCGGAGTGAAGAAATGCGAGTCGCAATGATGACTCGGTTTTGCCTTAATTTATCAGATGTGGGTATTTTCCAAAGCGTTCTCGCGGTGCCTTTGGCCACAGCCGCGAGAACTCTTTTTGAATTTATTTTAAGGATAACAGAAACGTAAGAATATTATGTACTAAGTTAAAATAGAGAGAAGTGTAATTAGGGTATTATGGATCTGACATAGTCACATAGTGATTAAAAGATCCCAAAAAATTTAGAATAAAAAAAAAAAAAAAAAGTATAAATTTAAAATTTAAAAACCCCGACATTCGTCATTTTGTGGTGGCGGCCATCTTGGATTTGCATAGTGCTATTCTACTAGTCAAGCCCTTTCGTTTGATACCCATATTGAGGGAGTTGTAAAAAAATATGTAATTCACCATTTTGTGGCAGCGGCCATGTTGGACCAATTTTCATCAAAGATGGCTAACAACACTATCGACTAATTCACCGCTCAATTTTTGTTCAATTTTTGTTTTGCTTTGGTTTCCTAGGAATGGTTTTTAGACATGTTTTATCAAAATCGGATCAGCCATTTTAAAGCTATCAGCTCTTTTGTTAGCTGCGGTAGGGATCTTAGACGCATAATGGGTATTTAAACCGATTTGAACGCGGTTTAACTCCGGTGCGACTCGTCTGTATCTATCAATTTAATATAATACTAGCGGTCCGCCCCGGCTTCGCCCGTGGTACATATATGGGCTATAGCACTCAAGGATCACGTACATATCCAACGGTGAAAGAATTTTTGAAATCGGTCCAGTAGTTCCTGAGATTAGCGCGTTCAAACAAACAAACTCTTCCGCTTTATTATATTAGTATAGATTAGTATAGATGTAGGTACGTGGAGATTACAGCAATCGTTGGCAAGTAGCTCATTGCCTCATTGCCGACTTGCGCGATTACAATAGGCGGCTGCGAGTGCGTCAGCGACGGCTCACGGCTAATCTCAACACGAACATTAGTCGCGACTCGCGAGAGATACGCAAACTGCTGAGAGTGCGCTTAGAACAAGTTTGTTTGCGACTCGCGCCCACTTCGGAAACCACTCCAAAGGTTACACATATCAGCGATACGGTCAAGATTGGACGGATGGATATGTGTCAACTCTATACCTACAACAATACGTTACATGGTTGTTTTTCAATAATAACTAGCGAGTTAGCGACCCGCCCCGGCGCGCGGCTTCGCACGGGTACCACGCGGCGAGCGAGTCCCGTCATCGTACCCGATACCACAGGATATAATAGAATAGAAAAGTTTTTTATTCAAATAAACTTTTACAAGTACTTTTGAATCGTCAATTGAATCTACCACAGGTTCGGAATGCAGTTCCAGCCGAGAAGAACCTGCAAGAAACTCGGCGGTTGCTCTTTTTAAAAATAACATTATAACAATTATTATTATTAATGTAGGTACATGATTGAGATGCCGTCTCGCGCATTGCTGGAACGAGTTAAATCCAAGCTTTTTATCGTTTATATAATCTTCAATTGTACTTATAATAAGCTTTTTTTATGAGCATACTTTTAATAGAGTTCTTAAACTTGTGTAAAGGCAAGTCTAAGACATATTTTTTATTCAGATAAACTTTTACAAGTGCTTTTGAATCGACAAATGAATCTACCACTGGTTCGGAATGGTGCTTACAATTCTACACATGTTAAGAAGGGCAGACAAAAGTAGCCCCATTTCCGCCGGCGGCACCCGTTCACGAGCATGACGCATGATCCAGCCATTGCTTCGCTCAACCATATTTGAGGGAACGTAACAACCCGCACCACACGACACCTATATAATAGTACTACGTACCGATACCGTCCGCGACCCGCGCAACACTTTATTTTGGCGGCCCGTTAGTTTTTATTTTGCAACAAGCGGATACCCGCGTCTTCGTTCGCGTCGATATTGATTTTAAGAATCCCATGGGCATCATTTTGATTTTCCTAAGCTCCTTTGAGCTTATACCTTGAGCCTATAAAACAGCCAGTGAAAATCCCATCAAAATCGATACAGCCTTTCAAAGATTAGCCGGTAATCTTTAAAGTATCTACTTTCTAACAAAAAAAGAATGAATGAAATCGGACCACGCGTTAATGAATTACAGCTAATTACACATTTTGACTTTCATCCCCTCTCCCTAGGGAACCGTGCTGAATTTCGGGATAAAAAGTATTACTCCGTAGTATAAACTTAAATCGTACTAAGTTTCGTTTCAATCCATTCAGTAGTTTTTACATGATGCGCGCACAAACATACAGACAAACAGATAAACAGACAAAGAGACAAAAATTTCAAAAATAGCTTTTATACGTTCTATTACTTATCCCTAACATTCCCCAGTTATTATTTTGCAAAAATCTTCAATGTACAGATACGGCAAGTCTACGATTTTATTATATGTATAGATGTATAGATAAGCAAGCTCATAGTCATCTACCGACTGGACCCAACATAAAAACTGGCCAAGTGCTAGTTTAAGTGCAAAGTTTATTGTATGGAAATTCCTTTAAATTTCAAATTTATTTTATTTTCATTATTTTGTGGATATAGATACTATAATGATACTTTCTGAAAATTTCAAATATCTACCTGTAATGGTTCAAGAGATACAGTGATTGTTAAGGTAAGCAAAAAGCGCCGAAAAAATCACGTTTCTTGTATGGGGGCCCCCTTTAATTTTAATTTTTATTTAATTTTTAGTATTTATTAATAAAGCGACAACAAAAATATACCCTCTGTGAAAATTTCAATTGTCGTTAGATGACTATGAGCTTGCTTTTTGTAAACTAAAAATATGAGCGATAGTGAATATTATTTTTATAAACGACGCCGTATTCATAATTAAGTACCTATTTTTTATCTCTCTGTTAACTTAAACACCCTGTAGCTCCTAAAGTAATAACCTGAGAGTAAAAATGAATAGAACCTTTGTAGCGAATTTTATTTAAAAACCTTTGTCAGAAATAATCATAATGCTAGAAGTAGAGATTTTCGAGATATGTGCAAAAAACCGAAAAAAGGGACCTAAAATTCAAAATGGCGGCCGGTTCCGCACCCCTCCCATATGGGGGTTTTGGATATGTTATAGACTTAGACGAAGGTCTAAAGAACACTTAAGGCCAATTTCCAAAACTATAAGAGTTTTTATTTTTATTTTTCGTAGATTGACTGGGCTATGTACTGATACGGCAAGTCTCATCATCAGCCTATTTCCGTCCACTGCTGGACGTAGGCCTCTCCCAGGGTGCGCCACACCGTACGATTCTCTGCCTTTCGCATCCAATCCCGGCCAGCGACCCTTTTAAGGTCGTGGGACCACCGAGCCGGGGGTCTTCCTACGCTGCGCTTGCCGGTTCGCGGTCTCCACTCGAGGACACGTCTGCTCCAGCGGCCATCGGTCCTCCGACAGATGTGACCTGCCCATCGCCACTTCAACGAGCTGATCCTGCGAGCTATGTCGGTTACTTTAGTTCTTTTCCGAATAATCTCATTTCTGATTTTATCCTTCAAAGAGACTCCAAGCATAGCTCGCTCCATAGCCCGTTGAGCGACTTTGAATCTGTGGACAAGCCCCACCGTCAGTGTCCACGTCTCGGCTCCATATGTCATCACAGGTAGGATGCACTGGTCAAAGACTTTTGTCTTCAGGCATTGCGGCAGAGATGACGAAAAGACTTGACGTAACTTCCCAAATGCTGCCCAACCCAGACGAATCCTCCTGTCGGCTTCCTTCTCAAAGTTGTCTCGACCTAGCTGGAGAGTTTGCCCAAGATAGACATACTCTTCGACGACTTCGAGTGTAGTACCACCGACGGTTATTGGTTCCGGCATGACACGTGAGTTAAGCATGACCTTAGTCTTCTCAAGATTCATGCCGAGACCAACACAACGGGAGGCCCCATCAAGGTCCCGCAGCATTCGGGCTAATTCAGCCGGAGACTCCGCGAATAAGACGATGTCGTCAGCAAATCGAAGGTGTGAGATGTAGTCACCGTTTATATTGATTCCCCGTCCTTCCCAGTTCAATGTTTTAAAAACGTCCTCCAGTGCGTTACAGAACAGTTTCGGTGAAATAACGTCACCCTGTCTCACACCTCGTCGCAACTGGATTGGTTTAGTTTGGGAATTTTGAATTTGGACGGTCATCGTAGCGGCGCTGCGCTATACAGACATCTCAACACCTCGACGGCAACGGCAAGTCTACGATTTTATTATATGTATAGATATAGATAACTCCTAAGTTATATAGATACGCTTAAAATATATGTATATTGTAAAGGATCATCATAATGTGAATGAAATGCTTCAGTTAATAAACGTATAAGAATTAATTATACTGTATTCGTTTATATATAGATTTCCAATTACCGCGTTCAGCGTTGTACGTTTTCAATGAAAGCTTGACTTTTTCCGACAGTTTCAACAATTTTCGTCATAATATTTTAACCAATTTACACAAAACCTTAACAAATTATACACCTAAATCTTCCTCATGAGTTACTCTTTCTATTGGTGAAAACCGCATGAAAATACGTTCAGTAGTTTTTGAGTTTATTGCGTACAGACAGACAGACAGAGACACGCGGCGTGGTACCTACCTACTTTGTTTTATATAATAATATGTAGTGGAAATCTGCACTTTAGTAGTAGTCCTCAAGTCTAAGTAGGTAGTTACAAATTGAAATCTGTCAACTCATAATTTTGTACCTTTTTTATTTCACAAAAATTTGATACGGAAAAGCTTCTTTAAGATGAAAACACAAGATAAAATTCAAAAACAGGATAATACATATTGTAATTAGGTACCTACTACACAAATTATATATTCTCGGAATCTAATAAGACCTTTCGTTCGATATCACACGATAGATTTATCTTCTTTTATTCATGTACTAGCTGATGCCAGCGACTTCATCCGCTTGGATTCTTATAAATTTCATTCCCTATTTTACCCACTTGGGGGGAAGAATTTCCAAAAAGCCTGAAATATATAAATTCTTTATTTTTAACCAAAAGTAGAAACAGCTATTGTCATGAATATAGCTAAAAAATTATGGACTTTAATACAAACTTCCATCACCTATTTTAACCCCTTAAATTTGGAATAATCCTTTCTTACCCGAACTCTTACTCCTTTCAACCGCCGAGTTTCTTGCAGGTTCTTGGCTGGAACTGCATTCCGAACCTGTGGTAGATTCAATTGACGATTCAAAAGTACTTGTAAAAGTTTATTTGAATAAAACACTTTTCTATTCTATTCTATTCTATTCTATTCTATTCTATTCTTAGGACGTCATAGAAGGTTAAGCTACATTGAAAATTTCAAGTTTCTAGCTTCAGTGATTTAGGCTGTGCGTTGATGATCAGTCAGTCAGTCAGGACGCGCATCTTTATATTATTTATGTTTGTTATGTACGCCATGAATTGGTCATGAGTGACGTCACAATAAGTATACGCTACTAGCACGTGACTTCGCTAGGATTAGAAATTCCTTAACTGTGGGAATTTCGAGAAATCCAGCCTTATTTCTCTTGTTATTTGAGAGAACACACATGGACAAAACGTAAGCAGCTCGATACCAAAGCGAGAAACCTTCCATGGCTTAACCAAGTCGCAGCTGTCGCAACTCGGCAAAATCACAGAATACAAGGCTACCCTAACACCAGTAAGGACATAATAATATATGACAAACAACTCTGGAGTAGGTACATCCAGCAGTAGTAATAGGCATATCATATCATAATAGTTGAAATATTGGAGAGGTTTAAAAAAAGTAACAATTACTTTTAAACCCCTCCGATATTTTGGCAGCTTACAATGGACAAGGTTTCCAATATATTTTTATTAATCACTACATAGTATAAAACAAAGTCGCTTTCTCCGTCCCTATATCCCTATGTCCCTATGTCCCTATGTCCCTTTGTACGCTTAAATCTTTAAAACTACGCAACGGATTTTGATGCGGTTTTTTTTAATAGATAGAGTGATTCAAGAGGAAGGTTTATATGTATAATAACATCCATTAAATAGTGGAGAAATACTGTTATTTTTGAGGTTTCTAATGTGATGTCGTAAATAATTACATTTTTTCTGCTTACATTGCAAACGCAGGCTGAACCCTACGAGATTTATCAAAATAATGTACTAAGTATTGTACACATTGAAAAGGTCTACAGAAAAGTCCGCGATGGTATATGTCTATCTCTTATGGATATCCCACAATAACATTTTTTTGTCATTTACTTTTTACGACAAATAATGGCTAATTTTCGAAGCGATTTCAACCAATACAGCATTAATCCTTATCTAATTAAATACCTTAAATACATTGTTGATTTGATATAAATCCATATGGCCCTTTACAGCATATGATTTAAATGAATACTTTCGAAGATATTACAGATTTAAAAATTGCGGCGGCGCGGCGGGAGCGTGCCTATAAGCGCGTCGTCGGTGGCCGCGGTTCTCCCTATTATATTAGCCCAGTGTCGATAATTTTTGAAACCAAAAAAAAATCACAGTACGTAGGAAGAAACCCATTGGAAAACGAGGAGAATATTATAAAAATACAAGGAAAAATAATTTACGGGCGATCTGAGCTCGGGAAAAAAGGGGGGAGTTTTATGGGTAAAAAACGGTTTATCTCGATTTCCGGCAAAACTAGAAGTCCTATGGAAAAAAATCAAATAGCAAAGTTGTAGGTAATAAAAAGATCTACAACTTTTGTATTTACACTTTTTTCACATAACCTCAAAATTTATGTGAAAAGTTCAAAAAACCAAGTTTTTGGTTTTTTATTTTTATCTTTTAAAATAAATATTTTTTTTTCACGGAATCTGGTGAAAACTTACCTTTTTATGTCCCAAATACACTGTAATTTATTTGATTTGAAATATTTAGTTTTTCTCCTTATTTTTGACTTAATATCGACTTAATTCTGACAGCTGTCATTGTCATTTACAGGTGAGTTATTTATATGGAAAACAGGGTTAACATCTACGAAGTACGATTTTACCCCAAACTACTTTAATTCCCTGTCAACATATAAAGCTCTAAGCCGCTTAATAATATTAATTGTTTTGACCTAAAATAGAAATTCCTAAGAATGGAAACTAGAAAGTGCACACTAACAGCAATAAAGAAGCACATTGAAAAAAATTATTCAAAAATGGAAGTCGAATGACATTATCACCATGAAGTGTCTGTCAGGCATTTGTCATATCTACATGCAGCAGTTGATTTGTATTTGCATAAGTTTTGAATTTTTTATCTTTTTTGTGGGAATTGTTTTATCTCTGGTAACATTATGAAACGTCAGAATTCCACGGAATTAGTAATTCGGGTATAAGGTGAGATATAGTAAGTTCATTGTGGAAAATATCGTAAAAAGTCAAGCCACCTGGGAGCTTTCATCGAAAACGCTGCCTAATCCCTGAGCGGGTAGTACCTACCTACGCATAATATGCTCTACTACCCGTGCGAAGCCGGGGCGGGTCGCTAGTTTATTATAAAAACTAGCTGACCCCCGCGACTTCGTCCGCGTGGATATAGGCTTTTATATAGGATCGGATTGGATCCCATAATCCTTTTTGTACCTAAACTAAATGTAACCTAAGTTATTCCTTATAACATCACCAGAAAGTTCCATCAAAATCGGTCCAGCCGTTTCGGAAATTAACCGGAACAAATAGACAGATCGACAAACATAAATTTAAACGCACACCAGTTTAAAATAAGCCGTACGTTCAATGATCCGGGTCCCAAGTTATTTGAACCCAATAAATGCCTGTCATTTCTGAACTAAAAAACCTATGACCTTGAAATATTTATGGAACAATATATAAAGTACTATCTTTCTAACAAAAAAAGAATGAGTAAAATCGAACTACGCGTTAATGAATTACAGCTAAATACACGTTTTAACTTTCATCCCCTTTCCCAAGGGAACCGTGCTGAATTTCGGGATAAAAAGTATCCTATAACCTACCTCGGAGTATAAACTCAAATTGTACCAAGTTTCATTCGAATCCGTTCAGTAGTTTCGGCGTGATGCGCGGCCAAGATACAGACAGACAGACAGACAGACAGACAGACAAAAATAAAAAAAATTGCAGTTTTGGCTTCAGTATCGATTATAGAGTGCCCTCCAATAAAAATTTTCAAAATATCTTCAATGTACAGAATTGGATCTGTTACAGTTTTATTATATTACTAGCTGACCCCCGCAACTTCGTTCGCGTAGATATAGGTTTTTACATAGGATCGGATCGGATCCCATAATTCTTTTATGTACCTAAACTAAATGTAGCCTAAGTCACTCCTTATAACATTGAAAGTTCCATTAAAATCGATCCAGCCGTTTCGCAGATTAGCTGGAACAAATAGACAGACCAACAAACATAAATTTAAACGCACACCAGTTTAAAATAAGCCGTACGTTCAAAGATCCGGGTCCCAAGTTATTTGATCCCAATACTGAGGGTTGTAATGTCTGTCCATTACTCTTACGTCCATACTCTTGTCTAATCCATTCAGTAGTTCCGGCGTGATGCGCGGCCAAGATACAGACAGACAGACAGACAAAAATGAAATAAATTGCAGTTTTGGATTCAGTATCGATTATAGAGTGCCCTCCAATAAAAATTTTCAAAATATCTTCAATGTACAGAATTGGATCTGTTACAGTTTTATTATACTTCACACCTCAACCGAAGACGATTACTTTAGATTACTTGCAGCAGCTCACGAATAGATGCTGTCTCAGTCACACTCTTTAGAGACCTATACCTATAAAAAAGCAAAATATCCCTTCTCTGTTCCCACTGCGACACGCCGGCGGCCAGCGGTGGCGGTACGCACCCTCATTACACGTTTTTGTGTTGTCGAAGTCACACGCGTGCGCTTAACGTTTATATATATATTTTTTTTTTTTTTGTTTCGTGAATCTACGATAGGTAAAAGGTAAAGATCAAAGTCTAGGGATGAGAGGCTGCGCAAGACAAGTTAAATAAGCGTCGGCGATTAGATTCATCATCGTCGTCGTCGTCAACTTCTCAGCCTTTAGAAGAGAACCTCAAAACTCCACCTGTGGATAACATAGTAGTGGACGGAATCGAAATGTTATCACCGATGCATTCAGGTTAGTAAAGTGCTACTATTTTTTTTGTTCAGCCAATAGTGTCAGATATTTGATAAAATTAGACTAAAATATTGTATTTGATTTAAAAAAATATATCGGATTTAATTCATGTAAACATTGATTTATAATAAATTCATAAAATAAAGTATGATATAATTATATCGACATGGACTTCCGTCGTATTTATCTATGTTCATAATTAAGTATCTGAGATTTGTTTTCATGGAACTAATAATAATTAAATTAATTTAGATTTGTTTTTTTTATAACTTGTTTGTGAAGTCTTAGTTTTATTTATTTATAAGCTTGAGTTACATTGTAATGCATAAATTGATTGGCCAAACGAATCACCACGTAGCTTCCGCTACCACAGTTAAATTAGAATCGGAATTTTGATTGGTCGAAGGGTCGTCACGTGGCTCCCGCTAAGACAACTAAATTAGAATCTAAATTATGATTGGTCGAGGGAATTGTCACGTGGTTTTCACCGCGGCAATGGTGGGTCATAAAATTTAGCTGCAGCCACGTGACGAGGAGTATAAAAGAGATCTGATGCACAGAAAAGACACTCAGTCATCTACCGGTAATGGGCCGAAACTCTGCCCGCCGACTTAACGGCATCGCGAGTGAAAAGTAAATAAGTGTATATATGTGCTTTGTAATTGTAATTTGTATTTTGTGTATGCAAGTGTTAATTAGAGTAAAATAAAAAGGTGTATATAAATTGTGGTGAGTGACTATTTTTGTTCCTACCCCCGCTGTCTGAGATGTTTTACATCTCAGAAGTGGGATAATAACCAAACATACCACGATTGGTACACGCCCAGTGATCTAAATAAAGATGGAGGAACCTCCGGGTGACGACCAAGTGCATAGAAGCCGGCCGTTGCATAGAAAAAGTAAACGAAGCAGGAGAATGAGAGATTCGTCTAGCGAAAGTGAGTCGCCTACCAGGAAACGACGCCATCAAGTCGGTGGTCAAACCCCTGACCTCAGCCCCCCTCGTCGACGACGCCGTGCTCGTAGCCGCAGTATTCGCAGTTCACGGGGCCGTACTGCAGCTCGAAACGATGACCACCGCCGCCGCCGCAGTCGAAGTGCTAGCCCGGGCCCCAGCCGCGTGTGCGGCCCTCAAGTAGTAGGAGTGGACCACGGACAGCGACAACCGACAGCGGATTTTGAAGGTACCGACATGCTTGATAATTTACAACGTAATGTGACGCAGCATAAGCGTAGTGAAAACTTTAAAAATGATAGCGATTTACATAAACTAATAGAAGTTTTGTCTTCGTCGATATCTAAAAATAATACAGACCGCTTTCATAACGCATCAAATACTGTCCCTGAATTTGATCCCTCAAAAAAATGTCAAACTATTGCAAGTTGGTTAAAAAAAATTAACGAGTGTGCATCTATTTTTGAGTGGTCAGAAAAACAAACGATTCATTTCGCTTTGTCAAAACTAAATGGTTTGGCTAAAAAGTGGTATGAGAGTTTGCCGTCTCTCCTCTATTCTTGGACGGATTGGCAAGATAAACTGTTAGAAGCGTTTCCTTTTCAAGAAAATTATGGTCAGTTACTACTTGAAATGTCATTGAAACGAGCGAAATTCAATGACTCTCTTGAGGAGTATTTTTATGAGAAAATGTTTCTTTTGAACCGATGTGGAATTTCGGGTAAAAATGCAGTGGACTGTATTGTTTTTGGAATCGAAGACAGAGCGATTAGAATGGGCGCTGAAGTTGCGCAGTATCAAGACCCAAACAAACTGCTATCATTTTTGAAGAATGTTAAAGTGAATAGACAATCTGATAAGACCGTTCATAATACTAATTGTAATGTTTCAGGATCCAGTAAAACACACTTTCTGTTTACCCAGTAGGCTATGTACTGTATGCAAGCCCTGAGCCCGTCTGTCCCCGTCCCGGTGTGCGACTGACGCCCTCTATCGTAACCTGCATACACTACATCCCTCCCTTATTTTATTTTTATTCAAATAAACTTTTACAAGTACTTTTAAATCGTCCATTGAATCTACCACTGGTTCGGAATGCCGTTCCAACCGAGAAGAACCAGCAAGAAACTCGGCGGTTGCTCTTTTTATAAAAGTAACAATATTACAATTATTATATGGCGGTTAACTAACCAAAATGTTTTTTTTTTAATATTATTATTACAGATTACTCGTAAAGTTTAACAGAACAGCTTTGATTTTTACTCTATTTTAAATGTGTGTAACAATTACATAAACGTAGTTGATGACAGTAGACAACAATACAAAATACATAAATTAAAGGCTTTACTCTAGATCATTATTCTCTTCTAAATCATTATTCTACTATTTATACTAACCAATTAGTAATGATATGATTATGATTGTGTTATTTTTGATTAGGTACAATTTCCACCCATATTTTCCCCTTATTTTTAGGTTGCTATCTGTAGCTTTCCTTAGTCGCTTTCCTTTAGAGATCCACATACTCCTTCCCTTTTTCCTTCATTTGCAGATATCAATCTCTCACTCATCTCTATCACTCTTGTATTGTTTTGTATTCCACGTCTGGCTGCTGGAATCTTGCCTCTTCTTTTTCTTCTTCAAAACGAGAACCATTGGTGGTACCCATGGTGAGGGTCCATTTACTTCCTCGATAATATCCGCATCCTTCAGTTCCTTTAATGTTTCTTCTGTACGGTTGGATGACTTATACAGTATAGTTTATACTTAAAACATACCGGACAAGGTCCTATGTTCAGTCGATAAATTCTTTATCTACTTCTACTTTCTTTACGTTCAAAGCCATTAGTTTATGGAATAAACTTCTTTCGCAATTATATTATGCTAAAAGTCTGAGTAAATTTAAGACTACGAGAAATAAAAATTACTAACTGTTAAAATCAGCAGTTCCTTTAACAATTTTAGATTTTAAGTTTAGTTGAATAGTATTTACTAAAAGAATTATGGTCTTATTGTAGGAATTATTGTAATTCAAATCAAATCAAATCAAATAAACTTTATTCAAAATTGATACACTGTACGCTTTTGAACGTTAATTTAGGAACAGGCCATGGTGATGATTACTTACGGAAACTTTAAAACTAAAACTACGAGGGTTTCAACGCGCCCCGGTCTGAGGAGAGCCCACAACAACTCAGCCGGGATTATATATTTTTTTTAGAACAATCTGTGTCCATGGGTTTTTGTCATTAAAAATCTTTTAAGCTATAGTAAGATTTTTCAATTAATTTGCGTTTAATGAAACCCTTGAACTTATTGAGAGATATATCCAAAATGTTCTCTGGCAACATATTGTAAAAAGTACAGAATTACCAACAAATGATTTTCCAACTTTTCGCAGCCTAGTAGTGGGCAACACAAGTTTATCATTATTTCTAAGATTAATGTTATAACAGTCACTTTTCCCTTAAATTTGTTGATATTTTTGTGCACATATATTAAAATTTCAAAAATATATTGGTTATAAACAGTAATAATTTTAACTTCTTTGAACTTATCTCTCAGTGACTCTCTGGAACATATTATAAAGCGTGTACCAGACATGTTTTCCAAAACGCGTCCCACGGATTCAGTACATGATTCTAAGTTCCCCAGTGGTGAAATTTTTCGTCGAATTTTCCATGAAATTTCCGATATTTTTTACCTCTTTTTTAACTGAATACTGTATAAAATCATTATTACTATCTGTCTCAACGCAATTATAAATGAAAAAGTAATTATTTCATTATTTTATTTATAGTTATCAAATTTAAGATTTTCGTCGAACAGCTGATTGCTAGTGAACTAGTGTGAATACAGGTCGTTAACCTACATTCGTACTGGCCTTGAATTTATAATGAGGCTCGCGGCGCAGACAAAAGAAGTGCCGGGCGCGCGACGTCAAGGCCACGCTTTAACTCATAAAAGTCTCATACTGTGAATTTTGCGCGGAGCGTTGCGTACGTTGTTATCGCGTTGTATGCAATACATTGCGCGCTCAAAAGTGGCAATTTTTGAAACCAATCATTTCTGACATAAATGAATTCAGTATTTTCACATAACACATTAAATGCAACCTTACCTCAAAGTTTTGATTAAGATGTCATTTACACCCTGTATATGGCACGAACAGCTCTCTTCTACAGCACGAAAACGAAATTAATATCAGCAGCATTACCCCATAATAGTATGCCATACGACATAATACCTACTGTGAAAATAACTAAAATAAACTAACCTCGCCGTTTCAATGTCAGTCAATTGTCGAGTCTTTTTAAACCGAGTGAAGATGAACTCAGGGCCATATTGTTGCCAAGAACCCACAGCTAAAGGCTGAACTGGCCAACCTAAACAGCGCCACACTGTGGTGCCAGCGCCTGGTAGCATTGAAACTCATGGAGACCCATTGGGAAGAATCTCTATGCTGGAGCATGAACTGAGCAGATCTCAAAACCATCCATGACTTTCAGTCACAAATAAAGTTATGAAATATAATAAACAATACATAAAACAACAATTTTTTACAACAAGCCGCTCCAATGCGGGTCGGTGCGCTTCTCAACAAGTATCGTCACATGATAGTGATAATAACCGGGACCAACCGCTTAACCCGCTCTCCGAGGCACAGGGGCACAACACCCCCAGCCTCCAACTCAAGGTGGCATTGAGACAGAATAACCCAATACCCATCAATCATTTGCCCGACCAAGGAATCGAACCCGGAACCCCGCGATCCGCGTTCGAACATGCTAACCACTAGATCCACGAGGCAGTAATTATCCTTCGTGGCTCCCTACTGCTTACTCATTGCGTGACCTTTAAGTGAACCCTTACCACAACTATGATTAGTCTTTTGAACTGTTATTTCAAAAATTTATAATTGAACTATCAGTCAGCTTTTCTCTTACCTACTCGATAAATCAAACTAAAATCTGATTCGATTAATCTATACTTAAAAACCTTAATGATTAACTATCAGTTCTCTCAACATCACATCAGCTCATATCAAATCTGATCTAAAAATACTTTAGGTTCAAATTACTTTTACAGTTACATTTTTCAAACTAAACGAATCTAATCTTGGTTTTGAATGCCACGTCTATAACTATTCTAAATATTTGTCAATCAAATGTTCCTACTAAATGCAATCCAACTACACTTCTTTAGCTCTAATCGTGTAAGCATTCATCATCCTGATAAACCCTTCCACGATCTAAAACTTCTTCACGGCTTTTCACAGCCGGTGAATTCGAACTTGATCACTTCCCAACATCAATGAAGATGTCCGGATATCATGTAGGTAATATTCTAACGAAATCAAACTATTATTTAAAAATCTACATTTATCACCCGCAAAACTCAGTTAAATCGAAATAGAAATTAGTTTAACCAAAATGTCGCTTCATATTTCTTTCCTAATTAGTTAATTACACTCAGCATTCCAATATGGCAATACTCACTCGATTAATGTGTCAGTTCCATCTCAGCTATATCAATTGTGAAATGAAATTTAATAATCTTTAAACCATTTCTTTAACATTTATATCAACTTTCAACAAGAAGCTCGGTCGTACCGTATTTAAATATAGGATAATAAATACAACATCTAAAGCAAAATTTAAAACGTCAGTAGGTCGGTACAATGTCTTTAAACGAGCTGTAATAGGCTAGTCGATATTGTGTACAGGTTATGGATTTATGATGAAATTATAAATTGTACACCGACCGAGGTTGGTTCACGGTTACAGTCGAACTTTTCAATGAAAGGAATGACACATTTTTTCTTTATTTTAGCGGCCTGGGACAATCAATTTAATGAGTTAGATAACTGTTATCTGTCGTCTTGTGGTAATCAATTTAATGATTCAGATAACTGCCATCTGCTGTTTTTAATACAAACGCAAAGAACATGTCCAATTTAATCCAATTCAATGGAGGCAAATTGCCACACAAAGAACATGTCCAATTTAATCCAATTTAATGGAGGCAAATTGCCACACGAAGAATTTCCAATTTAATGGAGGTACCTTTGTACCACATATTTCCAATTTAATGGAGGTACCTTTGTACCACATATTTCCAATTTAATGGAGGTACCTTTGTACCACATATTTCCAATTTAATGGAGGCAAGTTGCCACACGAAGAATTTCCAATTTAATGGAGGCAAGTTGCCACACGAAGAATTTCCAATTTAATGGAGGTACCTTTGTACCACATATTTCCAATTTAATGGAGGTACCTTTGTACCACATATTTCCAATTTAATGGAGGTATCGTGTACCAATACATAACATTTTCTTCCAATTTAATGGAGGTATCGTGTACCAATACATAACATTTTCTTCCAATTTAATGGGGGTACCTTTGTACCAATAATTCTAATTTAATACAAAGTTACCCTAACTTTGTACCAAATATTTCTAATAGAATATTATATTTATATATATTTTACTTATTTAATTTTATTACTTAGTTGATATAAATTTCATATGTATTTATTAATTCATTATTATACTAGGCAATACATAAATAACCCAGAAATGACTAACATCTAGTCACATTTAATTCAATAGATTAGATAGAATATCTAGACTCCATAGTCACATTTAATTTAACCCTTTGTTATTTATTTCATTTATGTACCACACCACAGCATCTCATAACATAACTAATTATAATTCGAAATGAAATATTTACCTCTAGCGATCATCTCCTTACAATCTACATCATCGCATAACATAAACACGTAGAACATAAACAGCCGTCGTATCACTGTTCCTTTGTAATAATGAATACGACTTACCTACTAACAATAATACTCAACCACAAAAATAGGGATCAACCTATGTGGTATACCTACTTATTGTTTACGTAGTTACTTAATATCACTGAGCAAGTAAATACTTATTATGCCCAATATTAGATGTTGCAATTCTGACAAGCTTTAATGTTTTTTTTCTTATTTTATTTTTAAAATGTATATTTTAAGTTATTTAACTATTCGAATGACAAAACAGAACATGCGAGTAAAATACTTTTGTCACGTAATTAAACAGAGTGCTTACTGCTTAGTCTAAGTTTGGAGCACTCCAAAACTTTGTAGTATACTATTGATCGATTTCAGAGTAAAATGGACCCAAAATGGCTTGTATTAAGGCTTGAGTTCGCCAATACATTCAGCATTCGAACACCGCGAGCGCCCCAAGCAGAAATGTTGTAAAATACATATTCGAACTACCTACGGAACTACGACTTTAAAATAAGAGTGTTGGGGCTCAGTTTCTCAAAACGAGTGAGCAAACGAGTCGCAAACTATTTATATGTGTAAAATCTTAGACTAACCGTACAGGTATCAGTTGTATACTTTTACTAAAATATGTAGGTAGGTATGTAAGAAACATTGAGATATTTATCCAATACAAAGTTAATAAAAAAGAAATGTCACCTGCGTACATAACTTAACTCAGGAGATTTCTGTGGTGTAGTCGGAGTGATTTGGTAGGTACTTTAAATATTTTATATTATCCCACCTTATGTTTTTTTTTTTTTTTTTTTGTATTATTATTAATAAAATTACTATATCTGACCTTTACTCTCGTCGCCACTTGTAATGTTTCAGGATCCAGTAAAACACACTTTCTGTTTACCCAGTAGGCTATGTACTGTATGCAAGCCCTGAGCCCGTCTGTCCCCGTCCCGGTGTGCGACTGACGCCCTCTATCGTAACCTGCATACACTACACTAATCAAGATAAAAATAATTCTAATGAACAAAGAAAAAGTGTAACCGAAAAACGATCTAGCATAATCTGTTTTAATTGTGGGTTGGCAGGACATTTTAGTTCTAAGTGTAGTAAGCCTGTTAAGAGGTGTGAAAAATGTAAATTTCTTGGTCATTTGTCCCATGAATGCACCAAAAACGATTTAAGCAACAATAACCCACCTAAAAATGTCAGTGAAAGTAATGGTAACAAAACGATAATGAATATTACCGGTAAAAATGACGATAGGAAATATTATAAAAAGGCGGTAGTTAATGGAATTACTTTAAATTGTTTTATAGACTTAGGTAGCACGAAAACTCTTTTGCGTGAGACTGATGCCCGCGAAATCTTAAATACTTGGAATGAACACAATACTGAGTCGTTGGTAGGTTTTGGTAATAATTCCGTAACATCCCTGGGAAGCTGCGATGTTCAGATCACTATAGATGGGGTCCCAGCTATAACGGAAGTTCATATCGTACCTGATCAGTACTTGCCACGATTTGAGTTACTAATAGGTCACTCATATACGGAGCAGAGTCACATAGTAATTATTAAAACCCCAGATGACTTAAAAATTGTTTCGAAGGTAGATGAAGATAGTGATTGCGAAAAGTTTGAAATTAAATTTAGAAATGATACATTTATAAATGGATTAACGATAGTGGACGTATTTTGTGAACCTGTATTTAACGGTGATCTGTACATTGAAGGGGGTCCAAGACTGGAACCTTCTAAGGAACATTTCGTTTTTGGAGGGTTGTATAGGTTTTCAAATGGTGACGGTAAAATAATTATAAAATGTGAACCTAATTTAAAAGTTTCGTTTTTACAAGAACAGAAAGTAGCGAGGGGTCTAAAAATTTGGCGAAATCCTACTGAGGTAGTATCACTTGATAATACTTCAGTAATGCGAATCGAGGAAGAGGATCAGGCTAAGTCGATGGTTAACGTTAAAATAGACCATGAGTTAGTGTCTGTAGATAAAAATATATGCAAATCTGACCGCGACAAATTAGTAGAACTTTTAAATCAGTACCGAATGTGTTTTGCTTTCAATCTAAGCGAGTTAGGTTGCACAAAAGACGGGGAGTTAGCTATTAAGTTAACCGACGATCGTCCAGTTGTATATAGACCGTATCGATTATCATTTGACGAAAAGAAAATAGTGCGCGAAATGATTGATGAAATGCTAACGGCGGGTATAATTCGTGAATCTAACTCTCAATTTGCTAGCCCTATTATAATTGTAAAAAAAAAGACAGGTGATCGACGACTTTGTATAGATTTTAGGGCATTAAATAGAAAAACCTTCAAAGAACACTACCCTTTACCACGCATTGAAGACCAGCTGGATAATTTGTCAGGTTTTAAATACTTTACCACCCTTGATTTGGCCTCAGGCTATTATCAAATTCCTATATCGGAAGAAAGTAAGCATAAAACCGCCTTTGTAACACCAGAAGGACAATATGAGTTTAATCGGATGCCTTTTGGTCTGGCAAATGCTCCAGCTGTCTTTCAACGAGTTATTAATAAAGTTCTCGGTAAAACAAAGTCGGGTACAGCTATGGCATACATGGACGACATTATTATACCGTCAAAAAACAATTGAAGAAGGGCTAGAAAAATTATCAATAATTCTAGAATTGCTAAAAAATTCCGGTCTAACTCTTAAGCTATCCAAGTGTAATTTTTTTATGACGACGGTAAATTTTTTGGGTTTTGAATTATCTGAAAATGGAATAAAACCAGGTTCTGTAAAAACTGATGCAGTTGCTAAATTTCCACGCCCTTTAAATCAACAACAAGTCCGACAGTTTTTGGGACTGGCAAGTTTTTTCAGACGATTTATCAAAAATTTCTCTATAATTGCCAAACCGCTTACTCAATTATTAAAAAAGGATTGTAAGTTCACATGGTCAGAGGAACAAGAAAATGCTTTCATTAAACTAAAGAATGATCTCATTCAAAGACCAACTATGGCATTATATAATCCTAATGCGGAGACTGAAGTACACACTGATGCATGCCGAATAGGGATAGGTGCTATTTTACTTCAACGTACCGACAAGGGTCCATTTTGCGCCGTAGCTTATTTTAGCCGTCAAACGTCGAATGATGAACAAAAGTTTACATCATACGAGCTAGAAACATTAGCGGTAGTCAGTGCGTTACAGAGATTTAGGGTTTATTTGTTGGGTTTAGAATTTAAAATAATAACTGACTGCAATTCGTTGAGAGCTACTTTTGAAAAACGCGATCTAATTCCTCGAGTAGCTAGATGGTGGAGTCAACTCCAAGAGTTTAATTGTCACATCGAGTATAGAGCCGGTGGTAAAATGAACCATGCGGACGCTCTTAGCAGAAATCCCATTGAAGAACCTCATGTGAATTCTGTTCTAACAATTGATACTAATGATTGGTTAGCTACCGTACAAAATTCCGACCCTAGGTTAAAACGTATCATAGACATTTTAACTAACAGACCGACTGAAGAAATTAAAGATATTAAAAGTAATTTCCGTTGCATTAACGGGCGATTATATAAAAGGACTGATGATGGATTAAAGTGGGTAGTTCCCAAAGCGTCCCGATGGCGTATTGTTAAACAGTCCCACGATGACGTTGGTCATATTGGGATAGATAAAACATTTGATAAAATCTCTAGTGACTACTGGTTTCCTAGAATGAGACAATTTGTCCTTAAATACGTGCGGTCATGTCTAGACTGCGCTTACCATAAAACACCCGCGGGAAAACCAGAAGGTTTCTTGAATTCAATACCGAAAGTTCCCGTTCCTTTTCACACGCTACATCTAGATCACCTAGGTCCCTTTGTCCGAAGTCATAATAAGAATTCGTACTTACTCGTTGTGATAGATGCGTTCTCCAAATTCATTTTGATAAAAGCCGTCAGAGGAACTGATGCGAAATATGTGATTTCCACATTAAAAGACATATTTAATACATTCGGCACACCCGTTAGGATTATATCTGACCGAGGGAGTAGCTTTACCAGCTTAGCGTTTAAAAAGTTTATAAATGATCTTGGGATAAAACACATATTAAACGCCGTTGCGACTCCCAGAGCAAACGGGCAGGTCGAGCGGTATAATCGCACCATAACGGAGTCATTAGCAGCCGCTAATAACGGTAGTCCAGAAAATAAATGGGAAGATCACGTAGCAAAAGTACAGTGGTCATTAAATAACACTTTAAATAAGGGTATTGGACGGACCCCATCAGAAGTGTTGTTTGGTTGTAAAATGTCTGGTACCTCAGATAGCCGTCTTAAGACAGTTATACGCGATGACCTGCAGGAAAACTTGATAGGAAATAGAGAATCTATTCGTAATGAAGTAAATGAGCACATATCTAAAACACAAGATTATCAAAAGATACAGTACGATAAACATCGAAAAATTCCACGTAAATATAATGTTGGAGACCTCGTTCGTGTCTGTCGTAATCAAGCGTCTACAGGTCAAAGTAAAAAACTTTTACCTAAGTATCAAGGTCCATATAAAATTACTAAAGTGTTTGATCATGACAGGTACGAAATAGAGGACACCCCTATCACAAAAAAAGGTGCTAAGACGTACAAAACAGTTGTAGCTATAGATAAAATCCAACCCTGGGTTATGTTTGATCGTTTTTCTGACAACAGTGATGATAGTGATAAAAATGATGAACTAGATGGTTCAAATAGTTCAGACTCGGATAGTGATACTTATTACAATGATTGTAATAATGAAAATCGAGTAAATCACGATGACAATGATAAATGTTAGATATCGTTAGTAATTTAGTTAGTATTTTCCTTCTCTTATGATAATAGATATTTAGACTTTATTTTTTTTATGTATAGCTAATTGTTGTATTATAAATTAGATAACACAATGAGTATTTGTAATGATCAATCGGTAAGAAATAAAAATTAATTTAACGTATGTATAGTAAAAATTATTGGATTTATTTACAAATTGTATAATATAAGATAGTTATTCTTAGAATTTAAATTACGTAGATTAACGAAATAATCTCGTAATTTGTAATAATTATATTGACAATTATCAATCAATGATTAGGGCAAAATAAATGCCTGCGACACGAATTAGGGCGACAAAGCCCGTGACACGATTTAGGGCGACAAAGCCCGTGACACGATTTAGGGCGACAAAGCCCGTGACACGATTTTAGGCAAATATGCCGATGACAAGATTTAGGGTTACTATACCCGAGACATGATTAAGGGCAAGACCGTCCAAAACCTTAATTCTAGTTGAGATGAGGGAGGTCGACTTGTCTGGATCTGATTCAGACGCGAGCCTCGTGAGTGTTAAGAGCACAATAAGTGCGGGAAAGAAGAGGCCGCTCAGCGGCGATGAGATGGAGGCGGCACCGAAGGTCGGTCCCGCCAAGCGTGGGCGAGGTAGGCCGCCTACATGCGGTAAGTACGTTGGTTTGGCGCAGGCCAGGAAGAACCTAGAGGCTGCCAAACGTGCTGCAGAGCAGGCGGAAAGAGAGGAGGCCGAGAACAGCGAGGTTGCTGAATTGACGGCAAAAATGATTTCTGGTCGGGAGCGACAGCTGTCAGAAACCTCCTCGGCGGTGTCAGATGACATGGAGGCGGAGGACTTGACGGCAACTGAACTCAATAATAGAGTTCATCTTGCCGTCAAGTCTATTAAGAAAGTGGCCAAAGTTTCAAAGGGCCTGAAGGGCACGTGCCAGAAGGCCCTTAAAGAAGCGGCTGCGGCAATTGAGGAAGCCGCAGAGGTACTGATGAGGCGTACCTCTACGGAGGAGGTCAAACGGTTGCAGGCGGAAAACGCTCGGCTCATGAAAGAAATGGCGGAGCTTCGGCAGGAACAGGACAGGATGCGGGCAGACCTGCAGGAAATGCGGCAGGAGAAAAGGAAGGAGGCTGCCCCCGCTGAGCCTGCTCGAAAGGAGGACCATTCGGAGCAGTTCAGCCTGCTACTGAAGGAAGTCTCAAGCCTGTCTTCCCGCTTTTCAGTGATTGAGGGGCGGGTTTTGCGCCCACCATTGGCCGCGGACAGGGTGTCGGTAGGGGCTGCGGGGCCTTCATTTGCGGAGATGGCTGCAAAGCCGAGTACATCGGGTTCGCAAAGTCGGCAGGCTCCAGCCG
Source organism: Melanargia galathea (assembly GCA_920104075.1). Lineage (NCBI taxonomy): Eukaryota > Metazoa > Arthropoda > Insecta > Lepidoptera > Nymphalidae > Melanargia > Melanargia galathea. Next base: position 1,271,233 of record CAKKTA010000001.1, read on the forward strand.
CACAAAAGTCCTCCGGCCAGCCCAGCCAGAAGACTCCTGAGGCCACTACTTCACGAAAGGGCAAGGGAAAGGGCAAGGGGAAGACCTCTGCTGCTCAGACTGAACCAACGCCGGGTGCAGAGCAGCAGGGTACTTCTGGCACCCAGCCTAGTGAGGGTCAATGGCAGACAGCGGGAGCCAAAAAGCAGGCCTGTAGCGGGTGCCAAGAAAGTGGTGGAGGCTGGCCGAATTAAAGTAGGGTGGGTTTTGGCCCGGGTGATGTTGCTCGAGCCCAGGCCACTGCGCTGCTACAGGTGCCTCGAGAAGGGCCATATGGGGGCTAAATGTGACAGGGGTATCGACCGCAGTCGTCTGTGCTTCCGCTGCGGACAGCCTGATCACAAGGCCCGAGAATGCACCGCCGCTGAAGCAAACTGTGTGGTCTGCAAAGCGGCTGGTAAACCAGCGGCCCATGTCGTTGGCAGCAAAGGGTGCCAGGGCGGGAAAGCCCGAGCTGCACAAAAGAAGGGTAAAGGGGCGATGACAGATCCCGTAGCCGCATCCCCGCAGGCTGAGGTGGAGCCAATGGAGACCACACAATAATGGCCTTGAAATGTCTCCAAGCGAATATTAACCACTCTGCCAGGGCTCAGGATCTTCTAGTCCAAACCATGGCAGAGTGGCAAATAAACGTGGCGGTGGTTTCGGAGCCCTATTTTGTTCCCTCGCGAGATGACTGGGTCTCGGACCACGAAAAAGTCGTGGCTATTATCGCCCCCGCTGTTGCTGGCTCCCCGGCCATCGAGGGTATAGCAAAGGGTAGGGGATGCGTGCTGGCTGTTGTTGGCGGTGTGGCGATTGTGGGCGTCTACGCCTCGCCCAACCGGAGTCTTGCCGACTTTGAGCAAATGCTGGTGGAGGTCGGAGCTCTGGTTGGGCAAATATCGCACACCCCTGTGTTAGTCGCGGGGGACTTCAACGCCAAATCAACGGCTTGGGGTTCCCCTGTGGCAGATGCTCGAGGCGAGATGTTGGAGGAGTGGGCCGTATCGCTGGGGCTTGCGGTCCTCAACAGTGGGTCGGAGAGCACGTGCGTGCGGTTGCAGGGCGAATCGATCGTGGACATCACGTTCGCGTCCAACGCCCTGGCCCGCCGGGCTCGAGATTGGAAGGTGGAGACGGGCGTGGAGACCCTGTCGGATCACCGATACATCCGGTTTGATCTCTCTCCCGCCTCTCCTGCAGGGGACGTCCGGCCCACTGTTAGACGGTTGGATGGTCCGCGTTGGATATTAGGACGTCTTGATAGCCAGTTGGCAAAAGAGGCAGCCATCGTGGAAGCGTGGGGAGCCAGTTCCGGCCCAGTACTCCAGGTCGATCGAGAGGCTGAACAAATCGGCGACGCATTGTCCCGCATTTGCGATGCGGCAATGCCGAGAGCCAAACCTCACTTGCCGCGTCGTCGGGTGTACTGGTGGCGTCCAGAACTTCGCCAACTGCGGAATGCTTGCATGGCAGCACGCCGCCAGTACGTCAGGTGCAGGGGGAGGCGGGTCCGCGACCACAACGCGGAGGACGTCCTCTACACCGCCTATAGGGCCGCCCGCCAAACTCTACAAAAGGCCATAGCCCAGGCCAAAGAGGCGGCGTGGGAGGAATGGCTGGGAATGCTCGATGGGGATCCGTGGGGGAGACCGTATCGTGTCGTGAGGCAAAAGCTCCGACCATGGGCTCCCCCGCTAACCAGCAGTCTCCAGCCGCAGCTACTGGAGCAAGTTGTGGACACGCTCTTTCCCGAGCGGGGAGCATTTGTGCCACCGGCGATGGTACCCGCCGATACACCTAGTGAAAACGAGGATCAGGTGCCTCCGGTTACTGAGTCGGAATTGTATACGGCTGTCATCAAACTTCGGTTGAAAAAGACAGCCCCAGGGCCCGACGGTATCCCGGGGCGCGCCCTGGCGATCGCGCTGAGTGAGATGGGTGAGGGCATCCGGCACTTTTTCACCGCGTGCATGGCTCAGGGTCGGTTCCCGCAACGATGGAAAACGGGCAAACTTGTACTCCTCCGCAAAGAGGGGCGCCCGCCTGATCAGCCGTCGGCTTATCGCCCAATTGTGCTGCTCGACGAGGCGAGCAAGCTCTTTGAGCGTGTGCTCGCTGCCCGTCTCGTCGGTAGCATGGAGCCGGGCCTTAGCGAGCAGCAGTATGGGTTTCGCCCCGGTCGCTCGACTCTAGACGCGGTCGCTAGGGTGAGGGATCTAGCAGAGGAGGAGGTCTCTCGGGGTGGGGTCGTGATGGCGGTGTCGTTGGATATATCCAATGCCTTCAACACCCTGCCCTGGGAAACTGTATTGGAGGCTCTGCGGTTTCATAACGTGCCGGGTTACCTGAAACGGACCATTGCCGACTATTTTGCGGGCAGAGCGGTGGCTTACCCAACGCGTGATGGATGGGGAAGGAAGTCGATGTCGTGCGGTGTTCCACAGGGTTCGGTATTAGGACCGCTCCTGTGGAACATCGGGTACGACTGGGTGCTGCGCGGGGCCACTTTGCGGGGTGTCAGCGTCACGTGCTACGCTGACGATACCCTCGTGTCGGCCCGCGGCAGCTCCTATCGCGAGGCGGCCTATCTCGCCACGGCTGGGGTGGCACACGTGGTCCACCGCATCCGCGCTCTGGGCCTTGAAGTGGCCCTGCATAAATCTGAGGCCCTTGTATTTCATGGGCCTCGGAATGCGCCGCCACCGGGGGCGACCATTACAGTCGGCGGAACTTCCATCGCCGTCGGGTCGACAATGAAGTACCTGGGACTTGTTCTCGACGGCAGGTGGAAGTTCGAAGAACATTTCCGGTGCTTGGCCCCAAAACTGGTGGCTGCAGCCGGAGCGTTGGGGCGGATCCTTCCGAACGTGGGGGGGCCAGGAGGCTCGTGCAGGCGCTTGTACACCGGTGTGGTACGTTCAATGGCGCTCTACGGGGCGCCGATATGGGCGGACGCCCTGAGTTCCCGTAACGTCGCCGTGCTGCGACGTCCGCAGCGCGCCATGGCACTCAGAGCGGCTCGAGCGTACCGCACGGTGTCATACACCGCAGCGTGCTTGCTCGCCGGAAGCCCGCCGTGGGACCTCGAGGCTGAAATCAACTCGAATGTCTATTGGCGGGTTAAGGCAGCAAAAGCAGAGGAGATCTGGCCCCACCCTCGTGAGGTTCAGCAGTGGCGAAAGGAGGCCCGCGAAATCCTCTTAAGCAAATGGTCGGAGAGGCTAGAAGTCTCGAGAGTTAGCCGGGAACTTGTTGCGGCCATTCGGCCTGTACTGAAGGAGTGGGTCGAGCGCAAGCACGGCCCTCCCACTTACCACCTCACACAACTGTTGACCGGCCACGGTTGTTTTGGCAAATACCTGTGTGAGGTGGTGGGTAGGGAACCCTCGGCGTTGTGCCACCATTGTGATGGCGGAGCCGTGGATACGGCCGAACATACGCGCGCTGAGTGCCCAGCTTGGGCGGAGCCTCGCGCAGTCCTATCCACGGCGGTAGGAGGGGACCTGTCGCTTCCGGCCATTATCAAGGAAATGGCCGAAAGCGAAGAGGCCTGGGCGGCATTTTGTGTATTTTGTGACGAGGTGATGTCGCACAAGGAGGCGGCGGAGCGGGAGCGGGAGGACGATGTCAACTCGCTCCCGTTGCGCCGAAGGAGACCAGGTCGGCGGCGACGTGCCTTCGCAGGCCGAGCACTGCCGCAATAATGTGGTTGACGGTGGAGCCAGTTTTATGATCCGCCGCGGGGCGTCGCCCCACTGACGCCCAGCCTCCAGTGGCGGGCTCGGGGGAGTCCGTCACAGTACGGGACGGAGGCAGAGGAGGAAGGTGCGTCCTAGCATCTTGGCGCACCTTCGAGACTAGTCGCTTCATAGCGACTACCGCTGGCGGGGTCGCAGTTGTAAGCCACGAGCGTTCCTGCGGCCCTGCCCCCCTTGCGGCGAGGCGGAAATTCCGGAGAGGTTTTAGTGGGTATTGTAAATCGGGGCCGTCATGCCCCGTAGAGTCCCACATACCCGGCCGGTCCCCCGGCCGGCCGGGATGCGTAAATGCATTTCCTCTTCGTTAACAAAAAAAAAAAAAAAAAAGGTTAGGTTCCCGTGTGGGGTTGCTGGTCCTCCATCGGGCGCGTCCCCCGAGTGGCGGATAGGGGAACGCCTCCCAGATATGGGAGGTACCGGGGAAACCCGGCGCGGACCAAAACCAGCAGGGGGGTTGCCGCTTGGAGGCTCCTGGTACTTCTCTGCCTATCAGAGTGGACTGTGCGAGACTCCGGGTGGCAACAATGGGGGGGGAGGCTTTCGGGCCGTGAGGAAGAAAACCTCATTAAAAAATTACCAGAGGGGGTGGCGACGCCCCGCGCGGCGGGTCCGCCGGTCTTCATGGCCGGTGGGCGTTGGCTTCGGCCACCGTCGGGCAACCCGTAATCCGCACTGAGCGGAACCGGGGGCCCCACGCACTGAGCGAGGGGCCGCGAGGAAGAAAACCTCTATAAAAAATTACCCTAATCCCAAGTTCCGCCGCCCGGCGATGGGATGAATGGCTGGTAGGGAACCAGTCACTAGGGCGGCACAACGGGGGGGTTATGGGGTTAAAAAACAATCATGGAAAGTTCGTTGATAAATAAAACTACCCGGGTGGGTCCCGTTCGCGGGGAATCCCATGGTGTGCCGGACAGCCGGCACATCGGCCCCAACGTATACGGGGGGGCCAATCAACGCTACGAGGAGCAGGAGAGGTTAGGTTTAGATGTAAGTTCAGGGGTGGGGGGGAAATTTTGGAAGGACGCAGAGGGAGTAGGAGAGAAAGGAGAGAGAAGAACGAGGAGGAATGAGGACGAGGAGGCAGCGTCGTCAGACTGTAGCCTCGTGACTATCGAGAGCCGGCCCAGATCAGGGTCTGGATCCTCGGCGGTCATCACGCTAGGCGTGAAACGGCCTCGGCTGACTGAGAGCGAGGATCAGTCGACGGACGAGGAAAGGCCGGGGACTCCGGTCCCCGTGCGAGGAAGAGGGCGCCCGCCTACCCACGGGCGGTACATGGGCCTGGGTAGGGCCAGGGAAGCCCTCAGGGAACAGAAGAAAGCCGAGGAGAAAGCCCTTGCAAAACAGAAGGCAGAGGAGGAGCTTGCCAGGGAGACCGCCGTCGCCCGCTTCCGGCGGGAGACCCGCGGCAAAGCAGATTCCCAGCCGGACCAAAGGCTCGACGAGAAGACGGCTGCTCGGCTTCAAGACCAAGTGTTGGAGGACTTGGATCTCATCACCAAGGTGGCGACCAAGTCCTCCAACTTGAAGGGCACGTTCGTGCGTGACCTGAAGGATGCTGCTTCATCGATTAAAGAAGCGGTGGCGGTGCTCGGGTCACGCACGGTCTCAGACGAGACCAGGAAATTGCAGGCGGACAACGCTCGCCTGCGGGACGAGATGGGCAGTCTCAGAAGAGAACTGGCCCAACTCCGGGAGGAGATAGAGCGGGTGCGGAAACAGGGTTCCGCCCCCGTTCCCATGGAGTTGACTGAAGAGGCCCCCCCTGCACCGGGGCCTCCTCCTCAGCGCCCTGGGGCCGCGCCAGCCTCGCCGTCGGTGGAGGAGATCTGCCGTACAGTGATGGTCCAGGTAGGGACTATGATGAGTGCCCGCCTGGCCTCTCTCGAGGATAGACTCCTCCCCAAGAGGAACCTGCGGCCGCCCCTGGCGTCAGACGGCAAACGGGACGGGCGTTCATATGCGGCCGCTGCTTCGGCGTCAGCTCCGGGAGCCAAGAAGTCGGCTGCGAGGGCACCCCCAGCGCCAGCACCAGCCCGGCCTGGTCCCGCCAGGCAGGTGCCCTCTGCGCCGCCTCAGCGCCCGTCGAGTTCCGCGGCGCCCGAAGTACAGGCGACAAAAGAGGGCCCTTCTTCTTCTTCGCCGCCCTCAGAGGGGAAAAGCAAGAAGAAGAAGAAGAAGAAGAAGAAAAGGAAGAAGAAGACGGCAGAGAGCCAAGACACTGGCCCGCCGCAGGAGCAGCGGCGATCGCAGCCGCCGTCGACGGGGTGGACGAAAGTCGGCCCCAAGGCGCGGCCGGATGCGAAGAGTCGCGCCCGTAAACTCCGCACACCTCGGTCGTCGGCGGTGGTCCTGACGCTGACACCGAGGGCGGAGGAGGAGGGCGTGACCTACGCCAAGGTGATCGCCGCTGCGAAGGCGAAGATCGACTCCGTGGTTGGCGCTGACGTGCTCGCTGCGGTTGCTGCGGCGGGAGGGTGTCCCGCCGAGCAAGTGCGCGTCGGCGAGGTGAGGAGCGGCGACGACGGGTTGGGCTCAGTGCTCGTGAATTGCCCCGTCGCAGCCGCTAAAAAGGTGGTCGCAGGAGGAAGGCTCCGCGTGGGCTGGGTGTCCGCCCAAGTAAAGCTGCTGGACGCCCGGCCCCTGATGTGCTACCGGTGCCTAGCACCGGGGCACATGTCCGCGCAATGCAAGGAGGGGGTTGATCGCAGCGGGTTGTGCTACCGCTGCGGTCAACCGGGTCACAAAGCCCGCGGGTGCTCTGCTGCGCTACGCTGTGTGGTCTGTGCAGCGGCTGGCAGGTCAGCGGAGCATCGTGTGGGCAGCAAGGCCTGCGTCTCCCCATCCAAGGGGAAGAAGAACAAAGGGAAGTCTGGCCAGGCCCGGGCAGCCGAACAGCCTTCCACCACACCTCAGCAAGCGCAAGCGGAAGCGCAGCCTGAGCCAGAGGAGGTTCAAATGGCCGAAGATTAGGTATGGACCTGAACCTCCTCCAGGCGAATATCAATCACTCCGCCAGAGCTCAGGACCTCCTGTTCCAGAGCATGGCGGAGTGGTCGATCCATGTCGCCGTGGTAGCCGAGCCCTACCGCGTCCCGACCGGGGATGATTGGGTGGGCGATAGAGACGGAGTGGTGGCCATGGCGTCCCGGTCCATAGCGGGTTCCCCGGCCTTTGTAGATGTGGTCCGAGGTCGGGGATACGTCTCGGCTCTTGTCGGCGACATCACGGTGGTTGGGGTGTACTTCTCGCCGAATCGGACTCTCGCCGACTTTGAACAGCTCCTTGCTGAGGTCGGCGTCCTGATCGGCAGAAGTCGCTCCGGCCGCGTGCTTGTCGCGGGGGACCTCAACGCGAAATCTGTGGCGTGGGGGTGCCCCGCGACGGACCCGCGTGGACGAGAGTTGGAGGAATGGGCGACAGCGACTGGACTCACGGTCCTGAACCGAGGGTCGGTCAACACATGCGTGCGGCAACAGGGCGGCTCCATTGTGGACGTCACCTTCGCTGATGCCGCCCTGGCGCGCCGTGTTCGGGGCTGGGAGGTGCTGGAGAATGTGGAGACGCTGTCGGACCACCGATATGTGAGGTTCGGCGTCTCCGCGTCTCCGGCTATCCCGAGCGGCCAAAACCGACCCTCGCGAGAGGACGGCCCTCGATGGTCGCTGTCGCGTATGGACCGGGATTTCCTGGTTGAGGTTGCCCTCGTGGAGGCGTGGTTCTCTGCGCCGCGAGAGGGCAACCTGGGTGAGGTTGAGGAGGAGGTGGCGCGTCTCGGCGCGGCGATGTCGCGGGTCTGCGACGGGGCCATGCCCAGAGTTCGCTCTGTCCCCTTGAGGCGAGGGGTGTATTGGTGGTCCGAAGAGCTCACGCTGCTGCGCGGATCCTGCGTGGCGGCGAGACGCCAATACACCCGGTGCCGCCGGCGGAGAATACGGGACCAGGCCGAGGAGGAGAGGCTTTACTCCCTTTACAGGGACGCAGTCAGGTCGCTGCGCGTGGCCATCGGCGTGGCCAGAGATCGGGCGGACGACGAGATGCTGGCGACTCTGGATGGGGACCCATTTGGAAGGCCCTACAAGGCTGTCCGGAAGAAGCTCCGGCCTTGGGCCCCTCCTATTACACGGAGTCTCCAGCCTCTCGTCGTAGAGTCGGTGGTCGCGGTCCTGTTCCCTAACAGAGCCGAACGCGAGGTGCCTCGCATGGCTCCCATCGCTGTGGAGGGAGACCCGAGTCCGGGCGTGCCCCCGATCACAGGGGGAGAGTTGAGGGCGGCGGTGCTGCGCATGCGCGCCAAGAACACCGCCCCAGGCCCCGACGGCATCCCTGGCCGCGCTTGGGCCTTAGCCTTGGGGCCACTTGAACCGTGGGTTCGAGCTGTGTTTGATGCCTGTCTTGGGCAGGGCCAGTTTCCGGGAGAATGGAAGAAGGGGAGACTGGTCCTGCTCCGGAAGGACGGTCGCCCGGCATACGAGCCGTCGGCGTACCGGCCGATTGTGTTGCTGGACGAGGCGAGCAAGCTCTTCGAGCGGGTCATCGCTGCTCGCCTCGTCCACCACTTGGAGACGGTAGGGCCGGACCTTAGTGCCAACCAGTTCGGCTTCCGCAGGGGCAGGTCCACCGTAGACGCGATAGCGCAGGTGAGGGCCCTAGCGGATAGCGCGGTGTCCCAGGGCGAGGTGTTAGTGGCGGTGTCTCTTGACATCGCCAACGCCTTTAACACCTTGCCCTGGAACTGCATCAGGGAGGCGCTGAGGTACCACGCGTTCCCTCTTTACCTCCAGAGGATCGTGGCGGCCTACCTCTCCGAGCGATCGGTCGGGTACCCTACCAGCGGAGGTTGGTCGGAGAAGACCATGTCGTGCGGTGTTCCACAGGGATCGGTTCTTGGACCACTCCTGTGGAACATCGGGTACGACTGGGTTTTGCGCGGAGCCGTCTTGTCCTGCGTGAGTGTAGTATGCTACGCAGACGACACACTTGTGACGGCTCGCGGCAGAACATTCCGCGAGGCTCGGATTAGAGCCACGGCTGGTGTGGCCCATGTCGTGGGCAGGATTCGGCATCTTGGTCTGGAGGTGGCCTTACACAAATCCGAGGCCCTGTGTTTCCATGGGCCTCGGAGAGCGCCTCCTGCGCGTTCCGAATTGGTGGTGGGAGGAACGTCCATCGGCTTCGAGCGTACGATGAAGTACCTAGGACTCGTCCTCGACAGCCGATGGACGTTCGAGGAGCACTTCCGGCGACTGGTCCCGAAGCTCGTGGGAGCCGCTGGAGCCCTGAGTCGGCTCCTGCCGAACTTGGGTGGACCGAGCTCACGGTGTCGCCGCCTGTACACGGGCGTGGTGCGATCCATGGCGCTCTACGGAGCGCCGATTTGGTCGGACACTCTGACCCCCCAAACCCAGGCCCTGCTGCGGAGGCCGCAGAGGGTCATGGCGGTCAGAGTGATACGGGGGTATCGCACCATCTCGTGCGAGGCGGCCTGCGTGTTGGCGGGCACACCGCCCTGGGATTTAGACGCCGAAGTGCTCTCTGGAGCGTACTGGCGGAGGGTGGATGCCCGAATTCGGGGGGAACACCCTGCGCCGGTGCAGGATCGTGCGTGGCGGCAGGCGGCGGAGGCCGATCTCGTCGCTCATTGGCGGGAGCGGCTTCTGGCGCCATCGGCCGGCATCCGCACGATAGAGGCGATCCGACCCGTCCTTGAGCTCTGGACGGGCCGGAAGCACGGGGTCCTCTCTTACCACCTTGTGCAGGTCCTCTCGGGGCACGGTTGCTTCGGGAGGTACCTGTGCAGGGTCGCGAGAAGAGAGCCCACTGAGGAGTGCCACGAGTGCGGCCACGCTGAGGACACAGCGCAGCACACGCTGGAGTCATGCGTGCAGTGGGTGACACAGCGCGCCGCACTCATGGCTGTAGTGGGGCCTGACCTCTCGCTGCCCACCGTCGTTCACGCCATGGTGAGCAGCGAGACGTCCTGGAACGCCGTCGCCTCCTTTTGCGAGGAGGTGATGACGCAAAAGGAGGCAGCGGAACGGGCGCGGGAGGACGACGCAGCCGCGGACCCTCTCCGCCGCCGCAGAGCAGGACGCAGGCGGCGTGCTCACGACCGCCGTCTGCCGCCCTAGCGAGGAGCTCCGGGCGTTGGGTTGGAGGTCTCCATCGCCCGTCGAGGTACGTCCTCGGGTCAGGAGGCGCACCAACATGTTCCTGGTGCGCCTCAGACGGAGTAAGGGGACCTAGATGAGTCCCCGCCGTGGAGGGTCTGCTCTGGCGGACGCCGCTGGCTGGGTCGCGGACGATTGCGCGAGTGTTCCCGTGACCCAGCCACCAGGCGACGCGTTGGAACATCGGTGGGTTTTAGTGGGTATTATAAATCGGGGCCGTCATGCCCCGTCGAGTCCCACACTACCTTCCGGAAGCATTGTAGTCCGCTGCAAGGCTTCCGGAAGGTGTGCGTAAATGCATTTCCCATCGAAAAAAAAAAAAAAAAAAAAAAAAGGTTAGGTTAGGTTAGGTTAGGTTAGGTTAGGTTAGGTTAGGTTAGGTTAGGTTCCGCCCTTTACACGGGGCGAGGCACTCAGGATGGCTGATCACCGGTCTTTCCTATCTTTCTTCTCTTTTTGTAGCATACTCTTCTTTTGTATTATTTTAGTTTTGTTCCGCTATCTTTCACCACCTTTTCTTCACTATCTTTCACTTTTTGTTACACTCTTCTTTACACTATTTCCACTGCGTGCCGTGATAAGCAGAGGGCACAGCCGAGGTGCAAGGGCGGGTCCAGCGTGCACTTACCCTGCCACTGGACAGGCTACGGTACTCTGTACCTAGCCGCCGTCGGACTCGTAATCCCGTATCGAGGCTTCATGGTCATGTCTCGTGGCCTGCACGGGACCGAGGGTCTTGCCTTAACCGGCCGGACCGCGAGGAAGAAAACCTCTCTAAAAAATTACCCCGAATCCCAAGCGGCGGCGCACCGCGAGGGGATGCATGGCTGATGGGCGGTTCAGTCGCTAGTGCGTTCCTCATCAGGGTACCTGCCGACCCCCTGATGAGTTACCCCCTAGGCTTACCCGGGTGCAGGGGGCACCGCCCGGGTGGACTTTTCTTCCCCCATACTCGTGGGATTTGATATGAATAAAGCAAAATCTAAAAATAAAACTTTGGAGGGAGAGAAAGGAGAGACAGGAGAGAAGAGGGAGACAGGAGTGAAAGAAGGAGGAGGGACCTTATGGACCCAGCCGGAAGTCAGCATCGAGAGGCTGCCAGAGGCGGTCATGAGAGAGACTCGAAGTCGGAAGAGCCGCCAAGCTGCGTCTATGCGGGAGAGCCCGCGAAATAGGAGTCCACTCTCTCGGCCTCAGTCGTGTGGGGATGAGACGGACCCTGCTCAAGGTCCATGCTCAAGGGAGTCTTCGATCTCTAGAGGGTCATCTTTGCTACTGTCGAGAGATCCGACACCGGTTGGTCGAGGAACGGGAATCCGAACGGCGATGGCGGACCTCAAATCTGCCAGGGACGAAGCCAATGAGGTGTCATTCGATCAACGGCTTAGAGATCGTTTACGCAAAAAGGATGCATCCCAGGCTGCGATTGATCCTGAAGACTATGGACTTGACGCTATAAATGAGGACCCAAGTAGCCTCAGTGCGGAGGAACTGAGAGCTGCTGCGGGACGAAGAGTAGCGGCAATAATCAGTGTCGCCGCTAAGTCAGGCCATTTGAAGGGCACCTATGTCAAGTGCCTGAAGAAATCGGCTTCAGCGCTACAGGAGTTTGTAGACACTCTAGTGGATAGGACGGAGTCTGAAGAAACGCGTCGGCTGAGGCTGGATAATGCCCGTTTGCGCAAGGAGATGGGAGTTCTCCAGGCGGAGCTCAGGGCGCACAGACGTGAGTTCACGGAAATGAAAACCAGCATGGCGGCGACAGGTACCGCTCAGCCGAACATGCTAAGTGAGGGCTTCCTGGAGGAATTAAAGGCTTCCATCGTGTCATCTGTCGGCGTCATGCTGGATGCCAGATTCGCTGGTATCGAAGAGCGGCTTTTACCGGAGAAGGTTCATCGGCCTCCTTTGGCGACGGACAGGAGAGGATCTACTCCAGTATTACAATCGAGGTCGCAACCCGTTTCTGCTCCGTCGCATGCAGCAGCAACCACGACGGCCCCAGTCCCATCACAGGCTATGGATGACGTGGGAATGAGCCAATCTCAACCAGTGGAGGCAAGCGATTGGGCAACTGTTACCAAGAGAGGCAAAAGGGGCAAAAAAGCACCTCCTACAGCCGGCAAAAGCGACGGTGCACCCACTAAGGCGGCGACTTCCACTGTCAGGACCAAACAGGCTGCAGGCTTAAAGCCACCTGAAACTGCTGCGGTGGTTATATCCTTGAAGCCTGACGCAGAGAAAAAGGGAGCTACCTATGCCCAAGTAATTGAACATGCGGAGAAGCATATAAGCCTTCAGGAGCTTGGCATTGGGGAGGGTCTGAGGATCCGCCGATCGGCTACCGGGGCCAGGCTGCTGGAACTTCCGAAGGGGCAGACGTCGGAACAGGTAGAATTCTTTGTCAGCAAGCTGAAGACTGTCCTAAGCGAGGTGGCAAGTGTGGTCCGCGCCACGAAATCTGCCACCCTCCGAGTCACTGACCTGGATGATTCGATCACGAAGGAGAAGATGATCGCCGCTGTAACCAAGGTCAAGGACTGCCCTGCGGAATGTATTAAAGTGGGAGATTTTCAGGCTGATTCCAGGGGTATGCGCACGGTTGTGGTTCACTGCCCAGTCGAGGTGGCGAAAACGATTGCAGATGCTGGCAAACTCCTGGTCGGTTGGAGCTCTGCCAGAGTACAAGTGCTGAAGGAGCGTCCCCTACGCTGTTATAGGTGTTTGGGCATAGGGCATACGAGGCCAACGTGTCCTGCAACTAGAGTCAGGGATGGCTTGTGCTTCCGATGTGGACAAGAAGGTCACAAATCAGCCGGTTGCAGCCGCCCTATACGCTGTGCGGTCTGTTCCGATGCGGGCCTGTCTTCGGAGCATATTATGGCAGGAAGAAATTGTAATCCTACCCCCACGAAGGCAAGTGTCGGACGACGAGAACAGGAGGAATCTGGTAACATGTCTTCATGAATCAGTCACAAAATACCAAATTCCTCCAGTCGAACCTTAACCACTGCGCCGGGGCCCAAGACCTCATGCTGCAGTGCATGGCGGAATGGAACACAGACTTGGCGGTGGCTTGTGAACCGTACTACATCCCTGCACAATCTCACTGGATAGGAGACTTGGACGGCTCGGTGGCGGTTTTGTCGGGTAGAAGTGCTGACCCCACTTTCACACCTCTAGAAAGAGGATCGGGATTTGCTGTAGCGAGGCGGGGGGAGTTAGTTATCATGGGTTTATACTTCTCGCCCAACCGCAGCCTGGCGGAGTTCGAAACCTTCCTGGACTCTGTTAGGGCAGCTATGTCCAGGGCAGCTATGTACACGAGAACAGGGAGCGTCATCGTCTTAGGCGACTTCAACGCCAAGGCCCGGGAGTGGGGAAACAACACCACTGATGCGAAGGGAAGGGCGGTACAGGAATGGGCATTACTTTCTGGCCTGTCCCTCCTTAACAGAGGAACGGTGCATACGTGTGTGCGTCAGCAAGGGGGATCCGTAGTAGATCTCTCGTTTGCGAGCCCTTCAGTTGCCAGCAGGATCATCGAGTGGAGGGTAGAGGAAGGAGTGGAGACTCTATCTGACCACAACTATATTCGATTTGAGATCTCCACTCCATCGGGGCTGGGAGGGTCTCCCGGGGGACTAAGCCGGTTTCCGCGCTGGTGTTTGGCCCGGCTGGACAAAGACCTTGCGAAGGAGGCCGCTGTTGTCCAGCGTTGGGCTTCTGCTGGTCACGTTGGAAACGACAGCGTGGATGACCATGCGGCCCGCATTTGTGATGCCCTCACAAAGATTTGTGACGCGTCTATGCCGCGTGCACGGAAAAGACATCCACGCCGTCAAGTGTACTGGTGGTCGACCGACATTGCCGAACTCCGAGCCGTCTGCAATCGGGCTCGCCGGGAGTATGTCCGATCACGCAGACGGACTGGATTGGATCCCGAGCGAGAATTACGCCTGCAGGGGGATTACCGCCTGGCGAAGAAAGCCCTCCAGACGGCAATTTGTCGAGCGAAAGAGCAAGCACGGGAAGAGCTTTTGCAGGGGCTAAACCGGGACCCCTGGGGGCGGCCTTATCGCATGGTGAGGAACAAACTGCGCACTCAGGGTGCCCCTATTACGGAGTCCTTGCAACCGGATTTCTTGCTTCGGCTTGTGGGACAACTGTTCCCAGATCCCGATGGACACACACCACCGATGATGGCTTCCGTAACTAGGGACCAGGAAGACTCCAATATCCCCCCTATCACGCAGGAGGAAATGGACCGCGCCCTAGAACGTTTGCGGGATAGAAAGACGGCGCCTGGACTTGACGGTGTTCCGGGAAAGGTCATATACACCGCTCGAAAGTGCCTTGACGGAATGTTTCGGGAACTGTTCAACAAGTGCCTGCTCGTTGGACAGTTCCCGAAGATCTGGAAGGACGGAAAATTGTGCCTCCTACGCAAGAATAGTCGCCCGCCGGACTCCCTAAATGCTTATAGGCCAATAATTCTTCTGAGTGAGGTGGGTAAAGTCTTCGAAAAGATCCTTGCTGCCCGGCTTACTGAACGCCTTGAGATGGTGGGCCCTGGCCTTTCCGATGTTCAGTTTGGTTTCAGGGCGGGGCGCTCAACCCTGGATGCCTTGAGCGCATTAAAAAGGCTGACCACGGAAGCCGTAAATGAAGGGGATGTTGTCTTGGCGGTCTCGCTAGATGTCGAGAATGCCTTCAACAGTGTATCGTTCGAGACCCTGCTTGAAGCGCTTCGGTATCACGAGGTGCCTCTGTATCTCAGGAGGCTGTTGGAGGCATATCTCCAAGGACGTGAAGTCCTATGGGAGCGAGATGGTGGACAGGTATTCCGACGTCGTGTCTGCAGAGGGGTGCCGCAGGGGTCAGTCCTAGGTCCGGTCCTCTGGAATGTTGGATTTGACTGGCTGCTGCGGTGCCCCATGCTCGCGGGAACTAGCATATTATGTTATGCGGACGACACGCTAATTACAGCCCGAGAGAAGACGTTCGAGGCAGCGGCACGTCTGGCCACCGTCGCCACGTCACTGGCGATCGAGAGAATCGAGAGACTAGGCCTGAGAGTCTCGGTGCCTAAAACTGAGGCTCTTCTCTTCCACGGCCCACGCAGGGGACCACCTCGAGGTGCTCAGATCGCCGTCCAGGGTACATCTGTGGAGATAAAAGGTCACATGAAGTACCTTGGCCTTACCTTGGATGGCCGGTGGAATTTTGGGGCACATTTTCAGCAACTGGCACCAAGATTAGTGAACGCCGCTGCTGCCCTCGGCAGGCTGCTGCCAAACATAGGCGGGCCGGAGTCAGCATGCCGGCGACTCTACGCTGGAGTAGTACGAAGCATGGCGTTGTACGGGGCGCCTATATGGGTTGACGGCTTAACGCCCCAGAACAAGACCCTTCTACGGAGACCGCAACGGATTATCGCGGTGCGGTCGATCCGAGGATATAGCACAGTCTCCTGGACAGCAGCTACCCTCCTGGCAGGTGATCCTCCGTGGGAACTTCAGGCCGAAGTACTTGCCGAAGTATACCGGTACAGGACAGACACTCGGAATCGAGGTGGCCGACCGGATGCAGAAGAGTCTGAGCGTATCAGAGCCCTAGCCCAAGCGGCCGTCATTCAGAGGTGGGATGAGGACCTTCAGACTCCTGCTGCTGGTGCCTGGACTGTGGATGCGGTTCGTCCACATCTGGAAAGATGGGTCAAGCGACGACACGGAAAGCTGACGTATCGACTGACGCAGATGCTTACCGGACATGGGTGCTTCGGTAAGTATCTGCATCAGATTGCTAGACGAGAGCAAACACCGGCCTGTCACGAGTGTGACGCGCAAGAGGATTCTGCGCATCACACTCTAGTAGAGTGTACGGCTTGGGGAGCTCAGCGTCACCAATTGACGCAGATCGTGGGGACGGACCTTTCCCTGCCGACCGTGGTCAACGCCATGATTGGCAGCAAGAGGTGCTGGAATGGAGCGGTGACCTTCTGCGAACAGGTCATGTCCTTAAAAGAGGCTGCGGAGCGCGAAAGGGAGCAGGACGTTAATGCCCATCCGCTCCGCAGGAGACGTCCAGAGCGACGAAGGCGCCGCTTCGCGCACCTTCTTCCTCCTGCGCCGTAAGAAAGGCGGGGTGAGAATTGAGACGGTAGACGCCGGAACGCCACAGTAGAATGCTTCACGCGACCCTGTGGCTTCCGCGAAAGGCGTGGCCGGATCCGTTGGGTTTTAGTGGGTATTCCGGTCATTTCTCAACCGGCGAGTCCCACATACCCTCCCGGAAGTGAGCCAGACTCCTCTGGCATACTTCCGGGAGGGATGCGTAAATGCATTTCCCAACGTAAAAAAAAAAAAAAAAAAAAAAAAAAAAGGTTAGGTTAGGTTAGGTTCCCGTGTGGGGTTGCTGGTCCTCCATCGGGCGCGTCCCCCGACTGGCGGATAGGGGAACGCCTCCCAGATATGGGAGGTACCGGGGAAACCCGGCGCGGACCAAAACCAGCAGGGGGTTGCCGCTTGGAGGCTCCTGGTACTTCTCTGCCTATCAGAGTGGACTGTGCGAGACTCCGGGTGGCAACAATGGGGGGGAGGCTTTCGGGCCGGGAGGAAGAAAACCTCATTAAAAAATTACCAGAGGGGGTGGCGACGCCCCGCGCGGCGGGTCCGCCGGTCTTCATGGCCGGTGGGCGTTGGCTTCGGCCACCGTCGGGCAACCCGTAATCCGCACTGAGCGGAACCGGGGGCCCCACGCACTGAGCGAGGGGCCGCGAGGAAGAAAACCTCTATAAAAAATTACCCTAATCCCAAGTTCCGCCGCCCGGCGATGGGATGAATGGCTGGTAGGGAACCAGTCACTAGGGCGGCACCACGGGGGGGTTTTGGGGATTAAAAAACACAATGACAAGTACGCCGATAAATATAACTACCCGGGTGGGTCCCGTTCGCGGGGAATCCCATGGTGTGTCGGACAGCCGGCACATCGGCCCCATCGTATACGGGGGGGCCAATCGACGTCACGATGAGCAGGAGGAGTTAGGGTTAGATGTAAGGTCAGGTTTGGGGGGGAAATTTTGGAAGAATGCAGAGGGAGTAGGTGAGGGGGGAGAGAACAGGACGAGGAGGAACGAAGACGAGGAGGCAGCGTCGTCAGACGGTAGGATCATGACCGTTGAGAGCCGGCCCAGATCGGGTTCGGGATCCTCGGTGGTCATGCTGGGTGTGAAGCGGCCTCGCCTTAGCGAGGACGACTTTTCGACCGACGAGGAGAGGCCGGGGACTCCAGTCCCCTTGCGAGGAAGAGGGCGCCCGCCTACCCACGGGCGGTACATGGGCCTGGGTAGGGCCAGGGAAGCCCTCCGAGAACAGAAAAGAGCCGAGGAGAGAGCCCTCGAAAAGCAGAAGGCAGAGGAGGAGCTCTCTAGGGCGACGGCCGTCGCCCGCTTCCGGCGGGAGACCCGTGAGAAGGCGGGTTCTTCCCGGGATGGTCCAGTAAGGCTGGATGAGAAGACGGCTGCCAGGCTACAGGACCAAGTGTTGGAGGACTTGGACCTCATCAACAAGGTGGCGACCAAGTCCTCTAACCTTAAGGGCACCTTCGTGCGTGACCTCAAGGATGCTGCATCGTCCATAAAGGAAGCGGTGGCCGTGCTGGGGTCACGAACGGTCTCGGACGAGACTAGAAAACTGCAGGCGGACAACGCTCGCCTGCAGGACGAGATGGGCAGTCTCAGAAGAGAACTCGCCCAACTCCGGGAGGAGATAGAGCGGGTGCGGAAACAGGGTTCCGCCCCCGCTCCCATGGATTTGACCGAGGGGGCCCCCCCTGCGTCGGGGCCTCCTCCTCAACGCCCTGGGGCCGCCCCAGCCTCGCCGTCGGTGGAGGAGATCTGCCGAACGGTGATGGTCCAGGTCGGGACGATGATGAGTGCCCGCCTGGCCTCTCTCGAGGACAGGCTCCTCCCCGAGAGGAACCTGCGGCCGCCCCTGGCGTCTGATAAGAGACGAGACGGCCGCACATACGCGACCGCTGCCTCGGTGCCAGCTCCGGGTGCCCAAAAGTCGGCTGCAGCGAAGGCGCCCCCAGCGCCAGCACCGGCCCAGCCTGGGCCTAGCAGGCAGGTGCCCTCTGCGCCACCCCCAGTACGGGCGACAAAAGAGGGCCCTTCCTCTTCTTCTCCCCCCTCTGAAAGGAGGAAAAAGAGGAAGAAGAAAAAGAAGAAGAAGAAGAAGACGGCAGAGAGCCAAGAGACTGGCCCGCCACAGGGGCAACAGCAGCGGCAATCACAACCTCCGACGGGGTGGACCAAGGTGGGCCCCAAATCGCGGCCGGACGCGAAAAGTCACGCCCGTAAGCTCCGTACGCCTCGGTCGTCGGCGGTGGTTCTTACGCTGACACCGAAGGCGGTGGAGGAAGGTGTGACTTACGCCAAGGTGATTGCCGCGGCAAAAGGAAAAATTGACGCAGCGGAGTTCGGCGCTCAGGGAGTCCGACTTAGAAAGGCGGCCAATGGAGGCCGCCTGTTTGAGTTCCCTGGCGCTGCCAGTGCCGAAAAGGCGGACTCCCTGGCTACTAAGCTCAGGGAGGTTCTGGGTGAAGAAGTCGTCCGGGTCTCCAGACCAATAAAGTCTGCAGATCTGCGGGTCTCGGGCCTGGACGACTCAGTAGTCAGCGCCGAGGTGCTCGCTGCGGTTGCTGCGGCGGGAGGCTGTCCCGTCGAGCAAGTGCGGGTTGGTGAAGTGAGGAGCGGGTACGACGGGTTGGGCTCAGTGCTCGTGAATTGCCCCGTCGCAGCCGCTAAAAAGGTGGTCGCAGGAGGAAGGCTCCGCGTGGGCTGGGTGTCCGCCCAAGTGAAGCTGTTGGACGCCCGGCCCCTGATGTGCTACCGGTGCCTAGCACCGGGGCACATGGCCGCACAATGCACGGAGGGGGTTGATCGCAGCGGGTTGTGCTACCGCTGCGGTCAACCAGGTCACAAGGCCCGCGAGTGCTCTGCTGCGCTGCGCTGTGTGATCTGTGCAGCGGCTGGCAGGTCGGCGGAGCATCGCGTGGGCAGCAAGGCCTGCGTCTCCCCACGCAAGGGGAAGAAGAGGATCGGAAAGGCTGGCCAGACCCGTGCGGCCGAACAGCCTACCCCCACACCTCAGCAAGCGGAAGCGCATCCTGAGCCAGAGGAGGTTCAAATGGCCGAGGATTAGGGTATGGACCTAAACCTCCTCCAGGCGAATATCAATCACTCCGCCAGAGCTCAGGACCTCCTGTTCCAGAGCATGGCGGAGTGGTCGATCCACGTCGCCGTGGTAGCCGAGCCCTACCGCGTCCCGGCTGGGGACGATTGGGTGGGCGATATAGATGGAGTAGTGGCCATGACGTCCCGGTCCATGGTGGGCTCCCCGGCCTTCGTTGACGTGGTGCGAGGTCGGGGATATGTCTCGGCGCTTGTCGGTGACGTATTGGTGGTTGGGGTGTACTTCTCGCCGAATCGAAGTCTCGCCGACTTCGAACAGCTCCTAGCTGAGATCGGCGTCTTGATCGGCAGAAGTCGCTCCGGCCGCGTGCTCGTCGCGGGGGACCTCAACGCGAAATCTGTGGCGTGGGGGTGCCCGGCGACGAATCCGCGTGGACGGGAGCTCGAGGAATGGGTGGCAGCGACTGGACTCACGGTCCTGAACCGGGGGTCGGTCAACACGTGCGTGCGGCAACAGGGCGGCTCCATTGTGGACGTTACCTTCGCCGATGCCGCCCTGGCGCGCCGTGTTCGGGGCTGGGAGGTGCTGGAGAATGTGGAGACGCTGTCGGACCACCGTTATGTGAAGTTCGGCGTCTCCGCGACTCCGGCTATCCCGAGCGGCCAAAACCGACCCTCGCGGGAGGAGGGTCCTCGTTGGTCGCTGTCACGAATGGACCGGGACTTCCTGGTCGAGGTAGCCCTCGTTGAGGCGTGGGTGTCGGCTCCCCAAGCGGACAACCTAGGGCAGATTGGCGAAGAGGTAGCGCGTCTCGGCGTGGCCATGTCGCGTGTCTGTGACGGAGCCATGCCGAGAGTTCGCTCCGTCCCCTCGAGGCGAGGGGTGTATTGGTGGTCCGAGGAGCTCACGCTGCTGCGCAGATCTTGCGTGGCGGCGAGACGCCAGTACACCCGGTGCCGCCGGCGGAGGATACGGGACCAGGCCGAGGAGGAGCGACTTTACTCCCTTTACAGGGACGCGGTCAGGTCGCTGCGTGTGGCCATCGGCGTGGCCAGAGACCGAGCGGACGATGAGATGCTGGCGACTCTGGACGGGGACCCATTTGGAAGGCCCTACAAGGCAGTCCGGAAGAAGCTCCGGCCTTGGGCCCCTCCCATCACACGGAGTCTCCAGCCTCTCATTGTAGAGTCGGTGGTCACTGCTCTGTTCCCTAGCGGAGCCGAACGCGAGGTGCCACGCATGGCGCCTATCGCTGTAGAGGGAGACCCGAGCCCGGGAGTGCCTCCGATCACAGGGGGAGAGTTGAGGGCGGCGGTGTTGCGCATGCGCGCTAAGAACACCGCCCCAGGCCCCGACGGCATCCCTGGCCGCGCTTGGGCCTTAGCCTTAGGGCCACTTGAACCGTGGGTTCGGACCCTGTTTGGTTCCTGCCTCGAGCAGGGCCAGTTTCCGGGAGAGTGGAAGAAGGGGAAACTGGTCCTGCTCCGTAAGGATGGTCGCCCGGCACACGAGCCGTCGGCGTACCGACCGATTGTGTTGCTGGACGAGGTGAGCAAGCTCTTCGAGCGGGTCATCGCTGCTCGTCTCGTCCACCACCTGGAGACGGTGGGGCCGGACCTCAGTGCCAACCAGTTTGGTTTCCGCAGGGGCAGGTCCACCATAGACGCGATTGCGCAGGTGAGGGCCCTTGCGGATGGTGCGGTGTCCCGGGGCGAGGTGTTAGTGGCGGTGTCTCTTGACATCGCCAACGCCTTCAACACCTTGCCCTGGAACTGCATCAGGGAGGCGCTGAGGTACCACACGGTCCCTCTTTACCTCCAGAGGATCGTGGCGGCCTACCTCTCCGGGCGATCGGTCGGCTACCCCACCAGCGAGGGCTGGTCGGAGCGGGTCATGTCGTGCGGTGTTCCACAGGGTTCGGTTCTTGGGCCCCTCCTGTGGAACATCGGGTACGACTGGGTTCTGCGCGGAGCCGTCTTGTCCTGCGTGAATGTAGTGTGTTACGCAGACGACACACTAGTGACGGCTCGCGGCAGAACATTTCGCGAGGCTCGCATTAGAGCCACGGCCGGTGTGGCCCATGTCGTGGCCAGGATTCGGCGTCTTGGCCTGGAGGTGGCCCTACACAAATCCGAGGCCCTGTGTTTCCATGGGCCTCGGAGAGCGCCTCCAGCCCGTTCCGAATTAGTGGTGGGAGGAACGTCCGTCGGCTTCGAGCGTACGATGAAGTACCTAGGACTCGTTCTCGACAGCCGATGGACGTTCGAGGAGCACTTCCGGCGACTGGTCCCGAGGCTCGTGGGAGCCGCTGGAGCCCTGAGCCGGCTCCTACCGAACCTGGGTGGACCGAGCTCGCGGTGTCGCCGACTGTACACAGGAGTGGTGCGGTCCATGGCGCTCTACGGAGCGCCCATCTGGGCAGACACTCTGACCCCCCAAACCCGGGCCCTGCTGCGGAGGCCGCAGAGGGTCATGGCGGTCAGAGTGGTACGGGGGTATCGCACCATCTCGTGCGAGGCGGCCTGCGTGTTGGCGGGCACACCGCCCTGGGACTTGGACGCCGAGGTGCTCTCCGGAGCGTACTGGCGGAGGGTGGATGCCCGAATGCGGGGGGAACACCCTGCGCCGGTGCAGGATCGTGCGTGGCGGCAGGCGGCGGAGGCCGATCTCGTCGCTCATTGGCGGGAGCGGCTTCTGGCGCCATCGGCCGGCCACCGTACGATCGAGGCGATCCGACCCGTCCTGGAGCTCTGGACGGGCCGGAAGCACGGGACTCTATCGTTCCACCTTGCGCAGATCCTCTCGGGGCACGGTTGCTTCGGGAGGTATCTGTGCAGGGTCGCAAGGACAGAGCCCACCGAGGAGTGCCATGAGTGCGGCCACGCTGAGGACACAGCGCAACACACGCTGGAGTCATGCGTGCATTGGGCGACACAGCGCGCCGCACTCGTGGCAGAAGTGGGGCCGGACCTCTCGCTGCCCACCGTCGTTCACGCCATGGTGAGCAGCGAGACGTCCTGGAACGCCGTCGCCTCCTTTTGCGAGGAGGTGATGACGCAAAAGGAGGCAGCGGAACGGGCGCGGGAGGACGACGCAGCCGCGGACCCTCTCCGCCGCCGCAGAGCAGGACGCAGGCGGCGTGCTCACGACCGCCGTCTGCCGCCCTAGCGAGGAGCTCCGGGCGATGGGTTGGAGGTCTCCATCGCCCGTCGAGGTACGTCCTCGGGTCAGGAGGCGCACCAACATGTTCCTGGTGCGCCTCAGACGGAGTAAGGGGACCTAGATGAGTCCCCGCCGTGGAGGGTCTGCTCTGGCGGACGCCGCTGGCTGGGTCGCGGACGATTGCGCGAGTGTTCCCGTGACCCAGCCACCAGGCGACGCGTGGAACATCGATGGGTTTTAGTGGGTATTCGGGCCATCTCTTGGCCTTGCCTGAGTCCCACACTACCTTCCGGAAGCATCGCAGTCCGCTGCAGGGCTTCCGGAAGGTGTGCGTAAATGCATTTCCCATCGTTAAAAAAGGTTAGGTTAGGTTAGGTTAGGTTAGGTTAGGTTAGGTTGGGGTGCTGAGTCAGGTAACCTCCACGTGGTGCACCCTGGGTAC
Organism: Melanargia galathea; assembly: GCA_920104075.1. Lineage (NCBI taxonomy): Eukaryota > Metazoa > Arthropoda > Insecta > Lepidoptera > Nymphalidae > Melanargia > Melanargia galathea. The sequence goes on from CAKKTA010000001.1 coordinate 1,293,989, forward strand.
CATTCAGTAGCTTGTCGATTCATCGGGAGGCTATTGAATGGTAGCGAATAACCTGACGGGGGGGGCGTTCCGCTGCGTGCCGTGATGAGCACAGCTGAGGAGCAAGGACGGGTTCAGTGTGCACTCACCCTGCCTCTGAACAGGCGACGGTAGTATTCTACCTAGCCACCGTCGGACTCGTAATCCCGTATTGAGGCGTCATGGTCATGTCTCGTGGCCTGCACGGGACCGAGGGTCTTGCCTTAACCGGCCGGACCGCGAGGAAGAAAACCTCTCTAAAAAATCACCCCGAATCCCAAGCGGCGGCGCACCGTGAGGGGATGCATGGCTGATGGGCAGTTCAGTTCCTAGTGCGTACCTCGTCAGGGTACCTGCCGACCCCCTGACAAGTTAGCCCTTAGGCTTATCTGGGTGCAGGGGGCACCACCCAGATGGACATTTCTTCCCCCTTACTCGTGGGATCTAATATGAATACACCAAAAACCAAAACTTTGTTGGAGGGAGAGAAGGGAGAGGCAGGAGAGAAGGGAGAGGCAGGAAACAAGGAAGGAAGAGGGAGCTTATTTTCTCAGCCGGAGGTTGTCGTGGAAAGGTTGCCGGAGGCGTTTGTCAGAGAAACGCGAAGTCGGAAGAGCCGCCAAGCCACTTCTGTGCGGGCGAGCCCGCGGACTAGAAGTCCGCTCTTGCGGCCCCAAACTGGTGGAGAGGAGACGGACCCTGCTCAAGGCCCGTGTTCCAGGGAGTCGTCCATTTCCAGGGGGTCATCGTCATTAGCGATAGATCCGAGAGACGCTTCGGTTTCGAGGGCATCTTCGACATCAAGAGATGCAACTCCGATGGGCCGGGGAACCGGCTTTGCAAAGGCGAGAGACGAGCTTAAAAGCGCTCGGGAAGAGGCAGTGGAGAAAGCCTTTAATGAACGTCTCAGGGATAGGATTTTCAGGAAGGACGTAACGGTGAACGCCTTGGACAGTGAAGACGTTTTTGATACTGAGGTCGACAATAATGCGGACCCGAGCAGTCTCAGCGCAGAGGAGTTAAGAGCTGCTGCGGGACAGAGGGTGGCCGCGATTATACATGTCGCTACCAAGTCGGGCAATCTAAAGGGCACGTTCACAAAGTGTCTCAAGGAGTCGGCGACGGCTCTGCAAGAATTTGTAGACACGCTCGCCAACAGGACGGAGTCGGAGGAAACCCGCCGGATGAGACTTGACAATGCCCGCCTTCGTAAAGAGGTGGGAAACCTCAAGGCGGAACTAAGAGCTCACCGACGGGAGTTCTCTGAAATGAGGACTAACATGGCGACGGCTACTGATGCTGCGGCTCCCTCTTTGAGCGCTGACGTGCTGGAAGAACTGAAGTCCTCCATTGTTGCGTCAGTGGGGTTAATGCTGGATGCCCGATTTGCGGGAATCGAGGATAGGCTCCTGCCTAAGAGGATCCTCCGCCCGCCTCTTGCATCGGATGATCAAAGAGAGGACTCCACCACCCGGCCGACTGCTGCTGCAGACCTCTCTGGTGTTCAGATAGTGCCGGGCACCCAGCGTAATGAAGGACTTTCACAGGAAGCGGGACCTAGTCGTCCTAACACAATGGATTGGGTCGCTGTTGTTAGGAAGGGCAAAAAGGGTAGGAAGGGAAAGAAGACTTCTCCCCCTTCAGCTCCAGCTGTTGCAGCTCCTACGGCTCCTCCTGCCGCAGCTGGCAAACAGAGGGCACCCCCAAAGTTTGTTCCACCCAAAACCGCTGCAGTGATGATCACTCTCGAGCCGGAGGCTGCCAGTAAGGGGATTACCTACGCCGAAGTTCTGGAGCGAGCTGAGCAGAGGATTAATCTTCAAGAGCTTGGCATCGGCGAGGGTATTAAAATCCGTCGGGCCGCCACGGGGGCCAGACTGTTGGAGCTGCCCAAGGATCAGACCCCGGAGCAGGCAGAACAGCTTGCGGAAAAGCTCCGGTCAGCCCTGACTGGTATGGCGAATGTCGTTCGACCTACCAAGACTGCATCCATCAGAATTACGGACCTCGACGACACGATCACTGCCGAAAAAGTGGCAGCTGCCGTGGCCCGAGCTGGGAAATGCTCTCCCCACGTTATTAAAGTGGGAGAGATGCAGTCTGGCCCCGGCGGCATGGGTGCGGCCGCAGTGCACTGCCCAATGGAGGTTGCCAAGTTGCTGTCCGACGCTGGTAAACTACTAGTAGGATGGAGTTCCGCTAGAGTTCAGGCACTTGACCAGCGCCCCTTACGGTGTTACAGGTGCCTCGGTATTGGCCACACCAAGCCGTTGTGCCCTTCCTCGGTGGATCGCAGCAACCTATGCTTCCGCTGCGGCGGCGCTGGGCACAGAGCTTCGTCGTGCTCGAAACCCTTGACCTGCTTGGTCTGCAAGGATGCCGGCCGCCCGTCGGAACACATTATGGGGGGGAGAAGCTGTAATCCCCCACCTACAAAAGGCAAGTCGGACCACCTGACTCGGAAAAACGACGGACGACGACAGACGGAGGGGGATGTTAATATGTCATCATGAGCCAGACACGACATATTAACCTCCTTCAGTCGAACATAAACCACTCCGCGGGAGCACAAGATCTGCTTATGCAGTCCATAGCGGAGTGGAATATCGACCTGGCGGTAATATGCGAGCCTTATTACATCCCCCCGCAGCCTCACTGGGTCGGGGATTCAGACGGAGTGGTGGCTATCTTGGCTGGGAACAGCGTTGGCCCAGCACTCGAGGAGCTGGACAGAGGTCCAGGATACGCGATAGCCAAATGGGGCGATTATGTTCTCGTCGGGTTGTATTTTTCGCCCAACCGAAGCTTGGCGGAGTTCGAGTTATACCTGGACTCCGTACGAACAGCGATCCTCAGACGGACAGGGAACATGATCGTCCTAGGCGACCTCAACGCGAAGTCTCGAGCCTGGGGAAATCCCAACACAGATGCGAGGGGCAGGACTGTTCAGGAATGGGCCCTCTCCCAGAATCTGCATCTTTTGAACAGAGGGACGACTTATACCTGCGTCCGACAACAGGGAGGTTCAGTCGTGGATCTGTCATTTTCCTCCGCCTCGGCTGTTGACAGAATCCATAATTGGAGAGTGGTGGAGGAGGCGGAGACCCTCTCGGACCATAACTACATCCGTTTCGAGATCTCTGCCTCCCGGGCCTCAGCTGCTCCGAACCGACGCACGAACCGGCTCCCCCGCTGGAGTTTGAGTCGCCTGGATCGCGAATTGGCGAGAGAGGCTGCAATCCTACACCGGTGGTCCACTACCGGTACAGTCGGCAGTACTAACGCGGAAGAACTTGCGAGCTCTGTGAGCAACGCACTGGTGGCGATTTGCGATGCCTCCATGCCGAGATTCCAAGGACTCCGGCGACGTCGTCAAGTTTATTGGTGGTCCGCGGAGATCGCTGACCTCCGCGTTGCCTGCAATAGGGCTCGAAGAGCCTATGTCCGTATTCGTAGGAGAAATGGTCTAGATCCGGTCATGGAGAGCAGACTGCACGACGAGTACTGCCTTGCTAAAAAGGCCCTCCGCATTGCAATTGACAAGGCAAAAGAGCTTGCACGCGAAGAGATGCTGGAGAGCTTGAACAGGGATCCCTGGGGACGTCCTTACCGTGTTGCGCGGAACAAGCTCCGCACACTGGGTGCTCCGGTAACGGAAACACTACACCCAGATGTACTGCTGCAGATGGTCGACGAACTCTTCCCGAACTCGCGGGGTCACGTTCCCCCAGTAATGTCCTCACAGCGAGATAATGAGCTGCCGGATGAAACACCTCCGATTACCGAGGGCGAGCTAGATAAGGCCCTCGAACGCCTCCGTGGTAGAAAAACGGCTCCAGGCCCAGACGGCATACCAGGGAAAGCTATATATATAGCCGCGAGAGTCCTGAAGGAGCGCCTACGGGCTCTATTCAATACATGCCTGACCTCTGGACAGTTTCCGAGAGTCTGGAAGGAGGGGAAACTTTGCCTAATTAGGAAAGAGGGCCGTCCTCCGGACTCCGCTTCGGGGTATAGGCCCATCGTTCTGCTCGGCGAGACGGGAAAGCTCTTCGAGAAGATTGTCGCCTCTCGTCTCGTCGAGCATATCGATGGGGTGGGTCCCGGACTCTCGGAGGCCCAATTCGGGTTCAGAGCTGGTCGATCCACGTTAGATGCGTTAGAGACCCTGAGACGCCTTTCTCTGGAAGAGGTGGAGAGGGGGAATATGGTTATCGCCGTCTCCCTCGACGTACGCAATGCCTTCAACAGCCTTCCCTTTGAGACTCTGTTGGAGGCCCTTAAATTCCACCGAGTCCCACGATATTTGGGGAGGCTGCTGGAGGCATATCTCCGAGACAGAGTCATACTGTGGGAAGGCAGCGATGGACGAATCACCAGACGGGGGGTACACAGCGGCGTTCCGCAGGGGTCAGTACTGGGTCCTATCCTGTGGAACATCGGGTTTGACTGGCTCCTGCGGACGCCGTTACTTCCAGGGATGGGGGTCATTTGTTACGCGGACGACACCCTCGTCACTGCAATCGGAGGAACGTTTGAAGAGGCGGCACGGCTAGTGAGTGTCGGTTCAGATCTGGTGGTGAACCGAATCCGAGCACTGGGTCTCCAGGTGTCAACGGCCAAAACCGAGGCAATCCTCTTTCACGGCCCACGAAGAGGTCCTCCCCGGGGTGCTCACATCTTCGTCCAGGGCGAGTCGGTCACGATCGGGCGACATCTGAAATACCTGGGCCTAGTTCTGGATGGACGATGGAGCTTTAACGAGCACTTCGAGCGGCTGGGGCCAAGGCTGGTAAAGGCCGCCGCCGCCCTTGGCAGACTGTTGCCCAACATCGGAGGACCGGCCTCGGCTTGTAGGCGATTATACGCTGGAATAGTCCGTAGCATGGCACTATACGGAGCCCCAATATGGATCCATGCACTGACGCCGCAAAACCGAAGACGGTTGAGGACACCTCAGCGGGTAATAGCGGTACGTGCAATCCGCGGCTACCGCACAATTTCCTGGACGGCTGCTACTGTGCTGGCTGGAGACCCGCCGTGGGAGTTGCAAGCTGAGGTGCTAGCGGAGGTCTACCACCATAGAGCGGAGATAAGAGCTCGAGGAGAACGACCTGCACCAGAAACGGTCCACACTGTTCGTTCCCTGGCCAACGATGCTCTTATCCGGAGATGGACAGAGGATTTACAGTCCTCCTCCGTGGGCCGGTGGACACTGACGGCGATACAGCCTCACTTGGAGAGGTGGTTGAAAAGGCGCCGCGGGGCACTAACATACCGTCTTGTGCAAGTGCTATCAGACCACGGCTGTTTTGGCAAGTACTTACACAAGATTGCTAGACGGGAACCCACCTCGGGTTGTTGGGAATGTGACGCACTGGAAGACACAGCTCGTCACACTCTAGCAGAGTGCGCAGCATGGGCTCCGCAGAGGCACTCATTGCTTGCGACTTTTGACGGGGACATTTCGCTGCCAAACATCATTCACAAAATGATTGGCAGCGAATCTAAATGGCAGGCAATGGTGTGCTTCTGCGAAGAAGTAATGTCGATAAAAGAGGCTAAGGAGCGGGAGAGAGAGTCGGCAGTGGACGCTCCCCCGATCCGAATGAGAAGGACGGGTGGCAGGAGGCGGAGATTCGCTCATCTCATGCCGCCTGCCTAACCGGTTCATTTGTCTGCCGCCGGTAGCGTTGAGGCGTCAATGTAGAATGCGACAGCGATCCGTTGGCGCCTCGTTTAACGCAGTGGGTTGCGCTGGGTTTTAGTGGGTATTCTGGCCACCTCTGGGCCAGCGAGTCCCACACTACCTTCCGGAAGCATCGCAGTCCGCTGCGATGCTTCCGGAAGGTGTGCGTAAATGCATTTCCCAGCGAAAAAAAAAAAAAAAAAAAAAAAAAAAAAAAAAAAAAAGGTTAGGTTAGGTTAGGTTCCCGTGTGGGGTTGCTGGTCCTCCATCGGGCGCGTCCCCCGACTGGCGGATAGGGGAACGCCTCCCAGATATGGGAGGTACCGGGGAAACCCGGCGCGGACCAAAACCAGCAGGGGGGTTGCCGCTTGGAGGCTCCTGGTACTTCTCTGCTTATCAGAGTGGACTGTGCGAGACTCCGGGTGGCAACAATGGGGGGGAGGCTTTCGGGCCGTGAGGAAGAAAACCTCGTTAAAAAATTACCAGAGGGGGTGGCGACGCCCCGCGCGGCGGGTCCGCCGGTCTTCATGGCCGGTGGGCGTTGGCTTCGGCCACCGTCGGGCAACCCGTAATCCGCACTGAGCGGACCGGGGGCCCCACGCATTGAGCGAGGGGCCGCGAGGAAGAAAACCTCTATAAAAAATTACCCTAATCCCAAGTTCCGCCGCCCGGCGATGGGATGAATGGCTGGTAGGGAACCAGTCACTAGGGCGGCACCACGGGGGGGTTTTGGGGATTAAAACACAAAATGAAAAGTACGCCGATGAAAAAAACTACCCGGGTGGGTCCCGTTCGCGGGGAATCCCATGGTGTGCCGGACAGCCGGCACATCGGCCCCAACGTATACGGGGGGGCCAATCGACGTTACGAGGAGCAGGAGGAGTTAGGTATAGATTTAAGTCCAGGGGTGGGGGGGAAATTTTGGAAGGATGCAGAGGGAGTAGGAGAGGGGGGTGAGAGAAGAAGGGAGAGGAACGAGGACGAGGAGGCAGCGTCGTCAGACTGTAGCCTCGTGACTATCGAGAGCCGGCCCAGATCAGGGTCTGGATCCTCCGCGGTCATCACGCTAGGCGTGAAACGGCCTCGACTGACTGAGAGCGAGGATCAGTCGACGGACGAGGAAAGGCCGGGGACTCCGGTCCCCGTGCGAGGAAGAGGGCGCCCGCCTACCCACGGGCGGTACATGGGCCTGGGTAGGGCCAGGGAAGCCCTCCGAGAGGAAAAGAGGGCCGAAGCAAGAGCCCTCGAAAAACAGAAGGCAGAGGAGGAGCTGTCCAGGGAAACCGCCGTCGCCCGCTTCCGGCGGGAGACTCGTGAGAAGGCGGGTTCTTCCCGAGATGGCCCCGGGAGGCCGGATGAAAAGACGGCTGCCAGGCTAAAGGACCAAGTGTTGGAGGACTTGGACCTCATTACCAAGGTAGCGACCAAGTCCTCCAACTTAAAGGGAACGTTCGTGCGTGACCTAAAGGATGCTGCTTCGTCCATAAAGGAAGCGGTGACTGTATTAGGGTCACGTACGGTTTCGGAAGAGACACGAAAGCTGCAGGCAGACAATGCTCGCCTGCAGGATGAGATGGGCAGTCTCAGGAGGGAGTTGGCCCAACTACGAGAGGAAATGGAGCGGATGCGGAAACAGGGTTCCGCCCCCGCTCCCATGGATTTGACCGAGGAGGCCCCCCCTGCACCGCGGCCTCCTCAACGCCCTGGGGCCGCCCCAGCCTCGCCGTCGGTGGAAGAGATCTGCCGCACGGTGATGGTTCAAGTCGGGAGTATGGTCAGTGCCCGCCTGGCCTCTCTTGAAGGCAGACTCCTCCCGGAGAAGAACCTGAGGCCGCCCCTGGCGTCCGATAAAAAGCGCGACGGGCGCTCATATGCGGCCGCTGCTTCGGTGCCGGCCCCGGTCAACAGGAAGTCGGCTGGAGCGAAGGCGCCCCCAGCGTCAGCGCCAGCCCAGCCTGGATCAAGCAGACAGGCGCCGCCTGTGCCACCGCAGCGCCCGCCGGGCTCTGCGCCACCCCAGGCGACAAAAGAGGGGCCTTCCTCTTCTCCTCCCCCCGCTGAGGGGAAGAAAAGGAAGAGAAAGAAGAAAAAGAAGAAGAAGAAGGTGGCAAATGAGAGCCACGAGACTGGCCCGCCGCAGGATCAGCGGCGATCGCAGCCGGCGTCGACGGGGTGGACCAAGGTGGGCCCCAAGGCGCGACCGGATGCACAGAGTCGCACCCGCAAGCTCCGCACACCTCGGTCGTCGGCGGTGGTCCTGACGCTGACACCGAGGGCGGAAGCGGAGGGTGTGACTTACGCCAAGGTGATCGCCGCTGCTAAGGCGAAAATCGACGCAGCGGAGCTCGGCGATCAGGGGGTCCGACTTAGAAAGGCGGCCACTGGAGGTCGCCTGTTCGAGTTCCCTGGCGCTGCCAGTGGCGATAGGGCGGACGCCTTGGCTACTAAGCTCAGGGAGGTACTGGGGGACGAGGTCGTCCGGGTCTCCAGACCAATAAAGTCTGCAGATCTGCGGGTCTCCGGCCTGGACGACTCCGTGGTCAGTGCTGATGTGCTCGCTGCGGTTTCTGCGGCGGGAGGGTGTCCCGTCGAGCAAGTGCGAGTCGGCGAGGTGAGGAGTGGTTTCGACGGGCTGGGCTCAGTGCTCGTTAATTGCCCCGTCGCAGCCGCTAAAAAGGTGGTCGCAGTAGGTAGGCTCCGCGTGGGCTGGGTGTCCGCCCAAGTGAAGCTGCTGGACGCCCGGCCCCTGATGTGCTACCGGTGCCTAGTACCGGGGCACATGGCCGCACAATGCACGGAGGGGGTTGATCGCAGCGGGTTGTGCTACCGCTGCGGTCAACCAGGACACAAGGCCCGCGGGTGCTCCGCTGCGCTGCGCTGTGTGGTCTGCGCAGCGGCTGGCAGGTCGGCGGAGCACCGCGTGGGAAGCAAAGCGTGCGTCTCCCAATCTAAGGGGAAGAAGAAGAGAGGGAAGGCTGGCCAGGGCCGTGCGGCCGAACAGCCTCCCCCCACACCCCAGCAAGCCGAAGCGCAGCCTGGGACAGAGGAGGTTCCAATGGCCGAGGGTTAATGGACCTGAACCTCCTCCAAGCTAATATCAATCACTCCGCCAGAGCTCAGGACCTCCTGTTCCAGAGCATGGCGGAGTGGTCGATCCATGTCGCCGTGGTAGCCGAGCCCTACCGCGTCCCGACCGGGGATGATTGGGTGGGCGATAGAGACGGAGTGGTGGCCATGGCGTCCCGGTCCATAGCGGGTTCCCCGGCCTTTGTAGATGTGGTCCGAGGTCGGGGATACGTCTCGGCTCTTGTCGGCGACATCACGGTGGTTGGGGTGTACTTCTCGCCGAATCGGACTCTCGCCGACTTTGAACAGCTCCTTGCTGAGGTCGGCGTCCTGATCGGCAGAAGTCGCTCCGGCCGCGTGCTTGTCGCGGGGGACCTCAACGCGAAATCTGTGGCGTGGGGGTGCCCCGCGACGGACCCGCGTGGACGAGAGTTGGAGGAATGGGCGACAGCGACTGGACTCACGGTCCTGAACCGAGGGTCGGTCAACACATGCGTGCGGCAACAGGGCGGCTCCATTGTGGACGTCACCTTCGCTGATGCCGCCCTGGCGCGCCGTGTTCGGGGCTGGGAGGTGCTGGAGAATGTGGAGACGCTGTCGGACCACCGATATGTGAGGTTCGGCGTCTCCGCGTCTCCGGCTATCCCGAGCGGCCAAAACCGACCCTCGCGAGAGGACGGCCCTCGATGGTCGCTGTCGCGTATGGACCGGGATTTCCTGGTTGAGGTTGCCCTCGTGGAGGCGTGGTTCTCTGCGCCGCGAGAGGGCAACCTGGGTGAGGTTGAGGAGGAGGTGGCGCGTCTCGGCGCGGCGATGTCGCGGGTCTGCGACGGGGCCATGCCCAGAGTTCGCTCTGTCCCCTTGAGGCGAGGGGTGTATTGGTGGTCCGAAGAGCTCACGCTGCTGCGCGGATCCTGCGTGGCGGCGAGACGCCAATACACCCGGTGCCGCCGGCGGAGGAGACGGAACCTGGAGGAAGAAGAGCGGCTCTACTCCATCTACAGAGACGCGGTCAGGTCACTGCGCGTGGCCATCGGCGTGGCAAAAGATCGGGCGGACGATGAGATGCTGGCGACTTTGGACGGGGACCCATTTGGGAGGCCCTATAAGGCAGTTCGGAAGAAGCTCCGGCCTTGGGCCCCTCCTATTACACGGAGTCTCCAGCCTCTCATCGTCGAGTCGGTGGTCGCCGCTCTGTTTCCGGATAGAGCGGAAGGCGAGGTGCCCCGCATGGCGCCTGTCTTTGTGGAGGGAGACCAGAGCCCGGGCGTGCCCCCGGTCACAGGGGGAGAGTTGAGGGCGGCGGTGTTGCGCATGCGCGCGAAAAACACCGCCCCAGGCCCCGACGGCGTCCCTGGTCGCGCCTGGGCTCTGGCCTTAGGGCCGCTTGAGTCATGGGTTCGGGCTTTGTTTGATGCCTGTCTTGAGCAGGGCCAGTTTCCGGGAGAGTGGAAGAAGGGGAAACTGGTCCTGCTCCGGAAAGACGGTCGCCCGGCACACGAGCCGTCGGCGTACCGACCGATTGTGCTGCTGGACGAGGTGAGCAAGCTCTTCGAGCGGGTCATTGCTGCTCGCCTCGTCCACCACCTGGAGACGGTAGGGCCGGACCTTAGTGCCAACCAGTTTGGTTTCCGCAGGGGCAGGTCCACCATAGACGCAATTGCGCAGGTGAGGGCCCTTGCGGATAGTGCGGTGTCCCAGGGCGAGGTGTTAGTGGCGGTGTCTCTTGACATCGCCAACGCATTCAACACCTTGCCCTGGAACTGCATCAGGGAGGCGCTGAGGTACCACACGGTCCCTCAATACCTCCAAGGGATCGTGGCGGCCTACCTCTCCGAGCGATCGGTCGGATACCCTACCAGCGGAGGCTGGTCGGAGCGGGTCATGTCGTGCGGTGTTCCACAGGGTTCGGTTCTTGGACCCCTCCTGTGGAACATCGGGTACGACTGGGTTCTGCGCGGAGCCGTCTTGTCCTGCGTCAGCGTGATATGCTACGCGGATGACACGCTCGTGACGGCTCGCGGCAGAACCTTCAGGGAGGCTCGGATCAGGGCCACAGCCGGCGTGGCCCACGTCGTGGGCAGAATTCGGAGTTTGGGCCTGGAGGTGGCCCTACACAAGTCCGAGGCCCTGTGCTTCCATGGGCCTCGGAGAGCGCCTCCGGCGCGTTCCGAATTGGTGGTGGGAGGAACGTCCATCGGCGTCCAGCGTACGATGAAGTACCTGGGACTCGTCCTCGACAGCCGATGGACGTTCGAGGAGCACTTTCGGCGTCTGGTCCCGAAGCTCGTGGGAGCCGCTGGAGCCCTGAGCCGGCTCCTGCCGAACCTGGGTGGACCGAGCTCACGGTGTCGCCGCCTGTACACGGGCGTGGTGCGATCCATGGCGCTCTACGGAGCGCCGATTTGGTCGGACACTCTGACCCCCCAAACCCGGGCCCTGCTGCGGAGGCCGCAGCGGGTCATGGCGGTCAGAGTGATACGGGGGTATCGCACCATCTCGTGCGAGGCGGCCTGCGCGTTGGCGGGCACACCGCCCTGGGACTTAGACGCCGAAGTGCTCTCTGGAGCGTACTGGCGGAGGGTGGATGCCCGAATCCGGGGGGAACACCCTGCGCCGGTGCAGGATCGTGCGTGGCGGCAGGCGGCGGAGGCCGATCTCGTCGCTCATTGGCGGGAGCGGCTTCTGGCGCCATCGGCCGGCCACCGTACGATCGAGGCGATCCGACCCGTCCTGGAGCTCTGGACGGGCCGGAAGCACGGGGCACTCTCGTTCCACCTTGCGCAGATCCTCTCGGGGCACGGTTGCTTCGGGAGGTATCTGTGCAGGGTCGCAAGGAGAGAGCCCACCGAGGAGTGCCACGAGTGCGGCCACGCTGAAGACACAGCGCAGCACACGCTGGAGTCATGCGTGCAGTGGGTGACACAGCGCGCCGCACTTGTGGCTGTAGTGGGGCCTGACCTCTCGCTGCCCACCATCGTTCACGCCATGGTGAGCAGCGAGACGTCCTGGAACGCCGTCGCCTCCTTTTGCGAGGAGGTGATGACGCAAAAGGAGGCAGCGGAACGGGCGCGGGAGGACGACGCAGCCGCGGACTCTCTCCGCCGCCGCAGAGCAGGACGCAGGCGGCGTGCTCACGACCGCCGTCTGCCGCCCTAGCGAGGAGCTCCGGGCGATGGGTTGGAGGTCTTCATCGCCCGTCGAGGTACGTCCTCGGGTCAGGAGGCGCACCAACATGTTCCTGGTGCGCCTCAGACGGAGTAAGGGGACCTAGATGAGTCCCCGCCGTGGAGGGTCTGCTCTGGCGGACGCCGCTGGCTGGGTCGCGGACGATTGCGCGAGTGTTCCCGTGACCCAGCCACCAGGCGACGCGTCGGAACATCGGTGGGTTTTAGTGGGTATTATAAATCGGGGCCGTCATGCCCCGTCGAGTCCCACACTACCTTCCGGAAGCATTGCAGTCCGCTGCAAGGCTCCCGGAAGGTGTGCGTAAATGCATTTCCCATCGAAAAAAAAAAAAAAAAAAAAAAAAAAAAAAAAAAAAAAAAAAAAAAAAAAAAAGGTTAGGTTAGGTTGCCCGTGTGGGGTTGCTGGTCCCCCATCGGGCGCGTCCCCCGAGTGGCGGATAGGGGAACGCCTCCCAGATATGGGAGGTACCGGGGAAACCCGGCGCGGACCAAAACCAGCAGGGGGTTGCCGCTTGGAGGCTCCTGGTACTTCTCTGCCTATCAGAGTGGACTGTGCGAGACTCCGGGTGGCAACAATGGGGGGGAGGCTTTCGGGCCGGGAGGAAGAAAACCTCATTAAAAAATTACCAGAGGGGGTGGCGACGCCCCGCGCGGCGGGTCCGCCGGTCTTCATGGCCGGTGGGCGTTGGCTTCGGCCACCGTCGGGCAACCCGTAATCCGCACTGAGCGGAACCGGGGGCCCCACGCACTGAGCGAGGGGCCGCGAGGAAGAAAACCTCTATAAAAAATTACCCTAATCCCAAGTTCCGCCGCCCGGCGATGGGATGAATGGCTGGTAGGGAACCAGTCACTAGGGCGGCACCACGGGGGGGTTTTGGGGATTAAAAAACACAATGACAAGTACGCCGATAAATATAACTACCCGGGTGGGTCCCGTTCGCGGGGAATCCCATGGTGTGTCGGACAGCCGGCACATCGGCCCCATCGTATACGGGGGGGCCAATCGACGTCACGATGAACAGGAGGAGTTAGGGTTAAATGTAAGTTCAGGTTTGGGGGGGAAATTTTGGAAGAACGTAGAGGGAGTAGGAGGGGGGGGAGAGAACAGAACGAGGAGGAACGAAGACGAGGAGGCAGCGTCGTCAGACGGTAGCCTCATGACTGTCGAGAGCCGGCCCAGATCGGGTTCGGGATCCTCGGTGGTCATGTTGGGTGTAAAGCGGCCTCGCCTAAGCGAAGACGACGTGTCGACCGATGAGGAGAGGCCGGGGACCCCGGTCCCCGTGCGAGGAAGAGGGCGCCCGCCTACCCACGGGCGGTATATGGGCCTGGGTAGGGCCAGGGAAGCCCTCCGAGAGGAAAAGAGAGCCGAAGCAAGAGCCCTCGAAAAACAGAAGGCTGAAGAGGAGCTGTCCAGGGAGACTGCCGTCGCCCGCTTCCGGCGGGAGACACGTGAGAAGGCGGGATCTTCCAGTGACGGCCCCGTGAGGCTGGACGAGAAGACAGCTGCTCGGCTTCAAGATCAAGTGTTGGAGGACTTGGACGTCATTACCAAGGTGGCGACCAAGTCCTCCAACTTGAAGGGAACGTTCGTGCGTGACCTCAAGGACGCCGCATCGTCCATAAAGGAAGCGGTGGCCGTGCTAGGGTCACGCACGGTCTCGGACGAGACAAGGAAACTGCAGGCGGACAACGCTCGCCTGCGGGACGAGATGGGCAGTCTCAGAAGAGAACTGGCTCAACTCCGGGAGGAGATAGAGCGGGTGCGGAAACAGGGTTCCGCCCCCGCTCCCATGGATATGACTGAGGAGGCCCCCCCTGCACCGGGGCCACCTCAACGCCCTGGGGTCGCCCAAGCCTCGCCGTCGGTGGAGGAAATCTGCCGGACGGTGATGGTTCAAGTCGGGACGATGATGAGTGCCCGCCTGGCCTCTTTCGAGGACAGGCTCCTCCCCGAGAGGAACCTGCGGCCGCCCCTGGCGTCTGATAAGAGACGAGACGGGCGCACATACGCGACCGCTGCCTCGGTGCCGGCTCCGGGTGCCCAAAAGTCGGCTGCAGCGAAGGCGCCCCCAACGCCAGCACCGGCCCAGCCTGGGCCTAGCAGGCAGGTGCCCTCTGCACCGCCGCAGCGACCGGCAGGCTCCACGCCGCCAAAAGAGGGCCCTTCCTCTACTTCTCCCCCCTCTGAGGGGAGGAAAAAGAAAAAGAAGAAGAAGAAAAAGAAGAAGAAGAATAAGACGGCGGGTGGGAACCAGGAGACTGGCCCTTCGCAGGAGCAGCGGCGATCGCAGCCGGCGTCGACGGGGTGGACGAAAGTGGGCCCCAAGACGCGGCCGGATGCGAAGAGTCGCGCCCGTAAACTCCGCACACCTCGGTCGTCGGCGGTGGTCCTGACGCTGACGCCGAGGGCGGAGGAGGAGGGCGTGACCTACGCCAAGGTGATCGCCGCTGCGAAGGCGAAGATCGACGCAGCGGAGCTCGGCGCTCAGGGGGTCCGACTTCGGAAGGCGGCCACTGGAGGCCGCCTGTTCGAATTCCCCGGGGCTACCAGTGCTGAGAAGGCGGACTCCCTGGCCAAAAAGCTCAAGGAAGTCCTGAGTGAGGAAGTCGTTCGGGTCACCAGGCCCATAAAGTCTGTGGATCTGCGGGTCTCCGGCCTGGACGACTCCGTAGTCAGCGCCGAGGTGCTTGCTGCGGTTGCTGCGGCGGGAGGTTGTCCCGTCGAGCAAGTGCGGGTTGGTGACGTCAGGAGCGGCTTCGACGGGTTGGGCTCAGTGCTCGTGAATTGCCCCGTCGCAGCCGCTAAAAAGGTGGTCGCAGGAGGTAGGCTCCGCGTGGGCTGGGTGTCCGCCCAAGTGAAGCTGCTGGACGCCCGGCCCCTGATGTGCTACCGGTGCCTAGCACCGGGGCACATGGCCGCACAATGCACGGAGGGGGTTGATCGCAGCGGGTTGTGCTACCGCTGCGGTCAACCAGGACACAAGGCCCGCGGGTGCTCCGCTGCGCTGCGCTGTGTGGTCTGCGCAGCGGCTGGCAGGTCGGCGGAGCACCGCGTGGGAAGTAAGGCGTGCGTCTCCCCATCCAAGGGGAAGAAGAGAAAAGGGAAGGCTGGCCAGGACCGAGTGGCCGAACAGCCTCTCCCCACACCCCAGCAAGCGGAAGCGCAGCCTGAGGCAGAGGAGGTTCGAATGGCCGAGGATTAGGGTATGGACCTGAACCTCCTCCAGGCCAACATCAATCACTCCGCCAGAGCTCAGGACCTCCTGTTCCAGAGCATGGCGGAGTGGTCGATTCACGTCGCCGTGGTAGCCGAGCCCTACCGCGTCCCATCTGGGGACGATTGGGTGGGAGACAGAGACGGAGTGGTGGCCATGGCGTCCCGGTCCATTGTGGGTTCCCCGGCTTTCGTCGATGTGGTCCGAGGTCGCGGATATGTCTCGGCCATTGTCGGTGACATCATGGTGGTCGGAGTGTATTTCTCGCCAAATCGGAGTCTCGCCGACTTCGAACAGCTTCTTGCTGAGGTCGGCGTCCTGATAGGCAGAAGTCGCTCCGGCCGCGTGCTCGTCGCGGGGGACCTCAACGCGAAATCTGTGGCGTGGGGGTGCCCGGCGACGAATCCGCGTGGACGGGAGCTCGAGGAATGGGTGGCAGCGACTGGACTCACGGTCCTGAACCGAGGGTCGGTCAACACGTGCGTGCGGCAACAGGGCGGCTCCATTGTGGACGTCACCTTCGCCGATGCCGCCCTGGCGCGCCGTGTTCGGGGCTGGGAGGTGCTGGAGAATGTGGAGACGCTGTCGGACCACCGTTATGTGAGGTTCGGCGTCTCCGCGTCTCCGGCTATCCCGAGCGGCCAAAACCGACCCTCGCGGGAGGAGGGTCCTCGTTGGTCGCTGGCACGAATGGACCGGGACTTCCTGGTCGAGGTTGCCCTCGTTGAGGCGTGGGTATCTGCGCCCCGAGAGGGCAACCTGTTGGAGGTTAGGGAGGAGGTAGCGCGTCTCGGCGTGGCCATGTCGCGTGTCTGCGACGGGGCCATGCCGAGAGTTCGCTCCGTCCCCTCGAGGCGGGGGGTGTACTGGTGGTCCGGTGAGCTCACGCTGCTGCGCAGATCTTGCGTGGCGGCGAGACGCCAGTACACCCGGTGCCGCCGGCGGAGGATACGGGACCAGGCCGAGGAGGAGCGGCTGTACTCCCTCTACAGGGACGCAGTGAGGTCGCTGCGTGTGGCCATCGGCGTGGCCAGAGACCGGGCGGACGATGAGATGCTGGCGACTCTGGACGGGGACCCATTTGGAAGGCCCTACAAGGCAGTCCGGAAGAAGCTCCGGCCTTGGGCCCCTCCCATCACACGGAGTCTCCAGCCTCTCGTCGTAGAGTCGGTGGTCGCGGCTCTGTTTCCTGACAGAGCCGAACGCGAGGTGCCTCGCATGGCGCCTATCTCTGTAGAGGGAGACCCGAGCCCGGGTGTGCCCCCGATCACAGAGGGAGAGTTGAGGGCGGCGGTGTTGCGCATGCGCGCGAAGAACACCGCCCCAGGCCCCGACGGCGTCCCTGGTCGCGCCTGGGCTCTGGCCCTAGGGCCGCTAGAAAGGTGGGTTCGGGCCTTATTCTGCGCCTGCCTTGAGCAGGGCCAGTTTCCGGGAGAGTGGAAGAAGGGGAAACTGGTCCTGCTCCGTAAGGACGGTCGCCCGGCACACGAGCCGTCGGCGTATCGACCGATTGTGTTGCTGGACGAGGTGAGCAAGCTCTTCGAGCGGGTCATCGCTGCTCGCCTCGTCCACCACCTGGAGACGGTGGGGCCGGACCTCAGTGCCAACCAGTTTGGTTTCCGCAGGGGCAGGTCCACCATAGACGCGATTGCGCAGGTGAGGGCCCTTGCGGATGGTGCGGTGTCCCGGGGCGAGGTGTTAGTGGCGGTGTCTCTTGACATCGCCAACGCCTTCAACACCTTGCCCTGGAACTGCATCAGGGAGGCGCTGAGGTACCACGCGTTCCCTCTTTACCTCCAGAGGATCGTGGCGGCCTACCTCTCCGGGCGATCGGTCGGCTACCCCACCAGCGAGGGCTGGTCGGAGCGGGTCATGTCGTGCGGTGTTCCACAGGGTTCGGTTCTTGGGCCCCTCCTGTGGAACATCGGGTACGACTGGGTTCTGCGCGGAGCCGTCTTGTCCTGCGTGAATGTAGTGTGTTACGCAGACGACACACTAGTGACGGCTCGCGGCAG
>CAKKTA010000001.1:1316182-1320732 GCA_920104075.1 Melanargia galathea
TTAGGTTAGGTTAGGTTAGGTTAGGTTAGGTTAGGTTAGGTTAGGTTAGGTTAGGTTAGGTTAGGTTAGGTTAGGTTAGGTTAGGTTAGGTTAGGTTAGGTTAGGTTAGGTTAGGTTAGGTTAGGTTAGGTTAGGTTAGGTTAGGTTAGGTTAGGTTAGGTTAGGTTAGGTTAGGTTAGGTTAGGTTAGGTTAGGTTAGGTTAGGTTAGGTTAGGTTAGGTTAGGTTAGGTTAGGTTAGGTTAGGTTAGGTTAGGTTAGGTTAGGTTAGGTTAGGTTAGGTTAGGTTAGGTTAGGTTAGGTTAGGTTAGGTTAGGTTAGGTTAGGTTAGGTTAGGTTAGGTTAGGTTAGGTTAGGTTAGGTTAGGTTAGGTTAGGTTAGGTTAGGTTAGGTTAGGTTAGGTTAGGTTAGGTTAGGTTAGGTTAGGTTAGGTTAGGTTAGGTTAGGTTAGGTTAGGTTAGGTTAGGTTAGGTTAGGTTAGGTTAGGTTAGGTTAGGTTAGGTTAGGTTAGGTTAGGTTAGGTTAGGTTAGGTTAGGTTAGGTTAGGTTAGGTTAGGTTAGGTTAGGTTAGGTTAGGTTAGGTTAGGTTAGGTTAGGTTAGGTTAGGTTAGGTTAGGTTAGGTTAGGTTAGGTTAGGTTAGGTTAGGTTAGGTTAGGTTAGGTTAGGTTAGGTTAGGTTAGGTTAGGTTAGGTTAGGTTAGGTTAGGTTAGGTTAGGTTAGGTTAGGTTAGGTTAGGTTAGGTTAGGTTAGGTTAGGTTAGGTTAGGTTAGGTTAGGTTAGGTTAGGTTAGGTTAGGTTAGGTTAGGTTAGGTTAGGTTAGGTTAGGTTAGGTTAGGTTAGGTTAGGTTAGGTTAGGTTAGGTTAGGTTAGGTTAGGTTAGGTTAGGTTAGGTTAGGTTAGGTTAGGTTAGGTTAGGTTAGGTTAGGTTAGGTTAGGTTAGGTTAGGTTAGGTTAGGTTAGGTTAGGTTAGGTTAGGTTAGGTTAGGTTAGGTTAGGTTAGGTTAGGTTAGGTTAGGTTAGGTTAGGTTAGGTTAGGTTAGGTTAGGTTAGGTTAGGTTAGGTTAGGTTAGGTTAGGTTAGGTTAGGTTAGGTTAGGTTAGGTTAGGTTAGGTTAGGTTAGGTTAGGTTAGGTTAGGTTAGGTTAGGTTAGGTTAGGTTAGGTTAGGTTAGGTTAGGTTAGGTTAGGTTAGGTTAGGTTAGGTTAGGTTAGGTTAGGTTAGGTTAGGTTAGGTTAGGTTAGGTTAGGTTAGGTTAGGTTAGGTTAGGTTAGGTTAGGTTAGGTTAGGTTAGGTTAGGTTAGGTTAGGTTAGGTTAGGTTAGGTTAGGTTAGGTTAGGTTAGGTTAGGTTAGGTTAGGTTAGGTTAGGTTAGGTTAGGTTAGGTTAGGTTAGGTTAGGTTAGGTTAGGTTAGGTTAGGTTAGGTTAGGTTAGGTTAGGTTAGGTTAGGTTAGGTTAGGTTAGGTTAGGTTAGGTTAGGTTAGGTTAGGTTAGGTTAGGTTAGGTTAGGTTAGGTTAGGTTAGGTTAGGTTAGGTTAGGTTAGGTTAGGTTAGGTTAGGTTAGGTTAGGTTAGGTTAGGTTAGGTTAGGTTAGGTTAGGTTAGGTTAGGTTAGGTTAGGTTAGGTTAGGTTAGGTTAGGTTAGGTTAGGTTAGGTTAGGTTAGGTTAGGTTAGGTTAGGTTAGGTTAGGTTAGGTTAGGTTAGGTTAGGTTAGGTTAGGTTAGGTTAGGTTAGGTTAGGTTAGGTTAGGTTAGGTTAGGTTAGGTTAGGTTAGGTTAGGTTAGGTTAGGTTAGGTTAGGTTAGGTTAGGTTAGGTTAGGTTAGGTTAGGTTAGGTTAGGTTAGGTTAGGTTAGGTTAGGTTAGGTTAGGTTAGGTTAGGTTAGGTTAGGTTAGGTTAGGTTAGGTTAGGTTAGGTTAGGTTAGGTTAGGTTAGGTTAGGTTAGGTTAGGTTAGGTTAGGTTAGGTTAGGTTAGGTTAGGTTAGGTTAGGTTAGGTTAGGTTAGGTTAGGTTAGGTTAGGTTAGGTTAGGTTAGGTTAGGTTAGGTTAGGTTAGGTTAGGTTAGGTTAGGTTAGGTTAGGTTAGGTTAGGTTAGGTTAGGTTAGGTTAGGTTAGGTTAGGTTAGGTTAGGTTAGGTTAGGTTAGGTTAGGTTAGGTTAGGTTAGGTTAGGTTAGGTTAGGTTAGGTTAGGTTAGGTTAGGTTAGGTTAGGTTAGGTTAGGTTAGGTTAGGTTAGGTTAGGTTAGGTTAGGTTAGGTTAGGTTAGGTTAGGTTAGGTTAGGTTAGGTTAGGTTAGGTTAGGTTAGGTTAGGTTAGGTTAGGTTAGGTTAGGTTAGGTTAGGTTAGGTTAGGTTAGGTTAGGTTAGGTTAGGTTAGGTTAGGTTAGGTTAGGTTAGGTTAGGTTAGGTTAGGTTAGGTTAGGTTAGGTTAGGTTAGGTTAGGTTAGGTTAGGTTAGGTTAGGTTAGGTTAGGTTAGGTTAGGTTAGGTTAGGTTAGGTTAGGTTAGGTTAGGTTAGGTTAGGTTAGGTTAGGTTAGGTTAGGTTAGGTTAGGTTAGGTTAGGTTAGGTTAGGTTAGGTTAGGTTAGGTTAGGTTAGGTTAGGTTAGGTTAGGTTAGGTTAGGTTAGGTTAGGTTAGGTTAGGTTAGGTTAGGTTAGGTTAGGTTAGGTTAGGTTAGGTTAGGTTAGGTTAGGTTAGGTTAGGTTAGGTTAGGTTAGGTTAGGTTAGGTTAGGTTAGGTTAGGTTAGGTTAGGTTAGGTTAGGTTAGGTTAGGTTAGGTTAGGTTAGGTTAGGTTAGGTTAGGTTAGGTTAGGTTAGGTTAGGTTAGGTTAGGTTAGGTTAGGTTAGGTTAGGTTAGGTTAGGTTAGGTTAGGTTAGGTTAGGTTAGGTTAGGTTAGGTTAGGTTAGGTTAGGTTAGGTTAGGTTAGGTTAGGTTAGGTTAGGTTAGGTTAGGTTAGGTTAGGTTAGGTTAGGTTAGGTTAGGTTAGGTTAGGTTAGGTTAGGTTAGGTTAGGTTAGGTTAGGTTAGGTTAGGTTAGGTTAGGTTAGGTTAGGTTAGGTTAGGTTAGGTTAGGTTAGGTTAGGTTAGGTTAGGTTAGGTTAGGTTAGGTTAGGTTAGGTTAGGTTAGGTTAGGTTAGGTTAGGTTAGGTTAGGTTAGGTTAGGTTAGGTTAGGTTAGGTTAGGTTAGGTTAGGTTAGGTTAGGTTAGGTTAGGTTAGGTTAGGTTAGGTTAGGTTAGGTTAGGTTAGGTTAGGTTAGGTTAGGTTAGGTTAGGTTAGGTTAGGTTAGGTTAGGTTAGGTTAGGTTAGGTTAGGTTAGGTTAGGTTAGGTTAGGTTAGGTTAGGTTAGGTTAGGTTAGGTTAGGTTAGGTTAGGTTAGGTTAGGTTAGGTTAGGTTAGGTTAGGTTAGGTTAGGTTAGGTTAGGTTAGGTTAGGTTAGGTTAGGTTAGGTTAGGTTAGGTTAGGTTAGGTTAGGTTAGGTTAGGTTAGGTTAGGTTAGGTTAGGTTAGGTTAGGTTAGGTTAGGTTAGGTTAGGTTAGGTTAGGTTAGGTTAGGTTAGGTTAGGTTAGGTTAGGTTAGGTTAGGTTAGGTTAGGTTAGGTTAGGTTAGGTTAGGTTAGGTTAGGTTAGGTTAGGTTAGGTTAGGTTAGGTTAGGTTAGGTTAGGTTAGGTTAGGTTAGGTTAGGTTAGGTTAGGTTAGGTTAGGTTAGGTTAGGTTAGGTTAGGTTAGGTTAGGTTAGGTTAGGTTAGGTTAGGTTAGGTTAGGTTAGGTTAGGTTAGGTTAGGTTAGGTTAGGTTAGGTTAGGTTAGGTTAGGTTAGGTTAGGTTAGGTTAGGTTAGGTTAGGTTAGGTTAGGTTAGGTTAGGTTAGGTTAGGTTAGGTTAGGTTAGGTTAGGTTAGGTTAGGTTAGGTTAGGTTAGGTTAGGTTAGGTTAGGTTAGGTTAGGTTAGGTTAGGTTAGGTTAGGTTAGGTTAGGTTAGGTTAGGTTAGGTTAGGTTAGGTTAGGTTAGGTTAGGTTAGGTTAGGTTAGGTTAGGTTAGGTTAGGTTAGGTTAGGTTAGGTTAGGTTAGGTTAGGTTAGGTTAGGTTAGGTTAGGTTAGGTTAGGTTAGGTTAGGTTAGGTTAGGTTAGGTTAGGTTAGGTTAGGTTAGGTTAGGTTAGGTTAGGTTAGGTTAGGTTAGGTTAGGTTAGGTTAGGTTAGGTTAGGTTAGGTTAGGTTAGGTTAGGTTAGGTTAGGTTAGGTTAGGTTAGGTTAGGTTAGGTTAGGTTAGGTTAGGTTAGGTTAGGTTAGGTTAGGTTAGGTTAGGTTAGGTTAGGTTAGGTTAGGTTAGGTTAGGTTAGGTTAGGTTAGGTTAGGTTAGGTTAGGTTAGGTTAGGTTAGGTTAGGTTAGGTTAGGTTAGGTTAGGTTAGGTTAGGTTAGGTTAGGTTAGGTTAGGTTAGGTTAGGTTAGGTTAGGTTAGGTTAGGTTAGGTTAGGTTAGGTTAGGTTAGGTTAGGTTAGGTTAGGTTAGGTTAGGTTAGGTTAGGTTAGGTTAGGTTAGGTTAGGTTAGGTTAGGTTAGG